>VDFB02392557.1:0-47341 GCA_007258455.2 Sequoia sempervirens | reverse complement strand
TAATATTAATATATACCATTTTATAATATTTGTTATAAAATACAAATTAATTTGGAATCTTTTTAAAGAAAGATAGAATGTAGTTACTTTTAATTATCTTGAATATTTTTTAATATGAATCTAGAAACTTATTGTAAGAGTAAGTTTAGGATTTTGGTATTTATTACTAATAGTTATCATTGTTTTTTATTAAATAAGCAGGGTAGGGCCCTGATCCCTTACAAAAAAATAGTTTGAAGTACCAGCCAACAGACCAAAACAACAAAGGAGATAGCAAAAGAAAACAACATTACATCTCCTTGGGCCAAACAACATCCCAAACAATCAACACAATCAAGGAGATACAACAAAACCACAACCATAGCAAAGCACTAATCACATACCCAAAATATCAATGTCCCATAAACTAACAAAGAGAGTAGACCAGTCGTAAGTATCCATAAGCATAGACAAATATAACATAATACTAGAGTCCAAGATAAAGAAATAATGTTTCAAGCTATCGAGCCAATAACTGTCATAAAAACAAGGAAAGGAAAGCCTAAAAGAGCAAAAAACCATATGAACGATCATCTAAAAAGGTAACCCAATAGATTAAGAATCGTCTATGAGATTCCAAGATTGTTGCAAGTCCTCCACTATTTTCTCCACACTATCCTTCCTCATCCCAGACTCAACAACTCCATTCCTCCTTCCCTACTTCCTCTATTTCTTTGTTATTTTCCCTGGCCCAAGATAGTCCCCATGACAACCCTTCTCATTATCTTGTCCATAAGTCTACACACATTTTTTAGGGCTTCCTCCAAGATGTGAAGTCTGTTGGAGTTGTCATTATTCTCCAATATTTTTTTTGAAAGCTCAACCCCTTTTGAAAGGGTATTAAAAATTGTATTAGCTACAACCACATCTTCCACTTTAGGGCTTCTAGAAAGGGTGTTGATAGTGGTGTCAATGGCCTCCAAGCCTATCGGGTTGTCATTAGTATTCTCTTTCCTTTCTACTTTATCAAGATCCTTCTCCTCATTCTCACCAGACACCTCGACTTGCTGGTTATCCTCGTCTTCATGGCTGTCATCCTCTTCCTCAATAGAATCCAGGGCTTTGTCCCCCTTTGAAAGTTTAATTTCCCCGAGGCTGTCAAGGAAACTCATCTTCCGATAACACCTCTTTTTTCTCTTTAATCACTTTCTTCCCCTTTTTATCCTCCACCTTGGGAGATTCATTACTCTCCTTAATGACTTTTTCTGTATTTTTCTTCTCCGTATCCCCACCTTTGGAAGTTACCAAAGCCAAACAAGTTGATCTTCAACCACCAGTTAGAGAATGGGTACTATCTGGGATAATGTCTTTTTCATTAGAGATAATGATGGTTGGGCATGGTTCCTTAATCACAACTTTTATTTTCTTAATAAGACTCAAAGACAAAGAAGTGGAGCTACATTTTTCAAGGGTCACTTTTAGGAACTCTGAATAGACAGAATCCACAATTGAGGGGGTGAGGATTTTTACTTTTTTTAGATTTAGGGTCTCTATCAGGGGAGTGGAGACGACTCTCAATGAGTTCAATTTTAACAAAAAAAATTGGAGGGTTAGCGTTTTCAAGCAGGTTGTGGAGTATATTCTTCTATGGGGTATTAGATAAAAAAAAAATGGCCCTAATTAACCCCTAGTGTAGAGGAGGATTGGCCCCACTCTCCATGCTCTTCTATAACGACAAAAATAGAAAAAAGGGAAAATTGATTTTATCCAGGTGGCAGATATGGTTTAAAATTTGGAAATGATACCCATGTACAGATTTGAACCTGCCCTCAAGAGTGAACTATTTCAAACAAAGAGACTTACATTATGGTAAGGTGTAGGGACATTGAGCCTCGAATAACCATTTTGGAACTGTCTAGTTTTCTCCTTAGCAACAAAAAAATTCTCGATAAAGCTTTGATAATTACCTATGCTTTTTTTTAGCAACTTTCCTTCCTTCATATTGGAGCCCCATTGCTTGAGTAATTAGCTTAGCATCCACTTTGAAATGGATACCGCCCAGATTCACCTCACCATCACTCCACACATTTGTAAACTTGTAACTCAGGTCTTCATTGTAGCCTTCCACTGCTTCAAAGAATGGAGTAAAACCTACTCATTCAAAGAGCCCCCACAACTCAAATTTTTTCCTTAGGGAGTCACAATTTCTTGGTTTTGTCCTCTTCCTTGGGCCTCCCATAATCTCTTTGTTGTTTGTATCATCTTTATGTAGAATCAAATAATCTTCTTTTAAACCCTTCTCATTCACAACTGAGATCACTAGGAGTGTAAGGTTTTTAGCCTTAATAGAAACATTGGAGGTTTACATCTGGAGTAGCTTCTGGAAAACCCAGCTACCTAAAGTTGTAGAATTGAGAAGATTATAGGAGATTAACACGAGCATACCAAACCAGTAATTATTGGGAGTGGTGATATACTAGCATATCTTTTACGTAATGATCTAGCAATATTACACACGATTCTAAACTCACTCATTGATATGGAAATGTCTTGTCAGTGTGCCTTCCAAAGGATAATGATAAGGAATTAGGTGGGTAGAATCATGTGATTAAACCTTTTAAATTTCCCTTGTTTAAAAACCAAGTGTGAATCCTTTTCATCATAATAACCTTGCTTGATTTCCGTACGATAACTATCATTAAGAATCTAGCCTTCCTCTCACATCATTATAGTCACATCAATAATGAACCATATAATTGTTAACAAATTCACTTTATAAGCCATTAAAATGGAAGGCCCCTCAAATAATCTAGGTACTATCATATTAATTCAAATTATATAAAGGGATATATTTTTCATTTATAATAATTATTTTTATGGGATTAGGCAATTGTCAAAATCCCAATATCTCTATTCTTGAAGTCTTAGGCTAGCATTAGCAATGGCATCAACAACCATGTTTCCCTCCCTATAAACATGGCTAATTTGGTATTGATGGAAAGTATTTAGCATTATTTTACAATCATCCAAAATATATTTTAAGTCCCAAGGTGATCCGCTTTGTCATTTAAATAGTCAACAATCATTTTTGAATCTCCTTCAATAAAAATTTTATTATAACCTTTGTCTTTCAATCTATTTATACCTACCCAAACAACACTAGCCTCTACTAGGTTATTTATTGCAACTCCAAATCCTTTACCATATCCCTCAATTAGTTTTCCTTGATGATCCCTAATTACTCCACCAACAGCTACAAGTCCTAGGTTTCCTTTTGAGCAACCATCAAAGTTGCACTTTATCTAGTTCACATTTGGGGGTGTCCAAATAGTGGCCTTTTTGCTTAGTTGTTTTGTCCAGTTTACATTAGCTAGGTCTTGAGATATTCCCCAAAGTTGTTTGATTCTCAATTCTTTATAGGAAGGAAATTTCTTGGAGGGAGCATATTTAGTATTGTTTATGTTCTCTTGTATTTTTTGCCTTATACACATGCAAATATCCATAATGCTCCTTGTTGAATCCCTTAACACTGTTATTCCACTCATTCCACAAGATCCAAGTAACAAAAGGGGTGACTTGTTTCCATTAATCAGTAATGATATTATGGGAATAAGGGAAGAAATCCCAACATTGAATGAACATCTTGACGGAGGGAGGAAAGACCTAGTCAATTAACAGGTTTCTTAAGACAAAAGACCAAACTTCACAAGAGTAAGAGCATTGGAACAAAAGGTGCTTTATTTTTTCCTCAGCCTCATTACATAGGTAGCACTTATTGGCTAGAAAAAAACCTTTATTCTTGAGATTATCAATGGTTGATATTTTTCCATACGCCACTATCCACCAAAAATAGTTCGCTTTTGGGATTAAGTTCTTATTCCAAACCAATTTCCAATTGAAATTATGCTTTGGAATCAACAAGTTTTCAAAGACTTCATAAACAGATTTGACAAAAAAAATCCCTAAAGAGCTTCTAGTCCATATCCACTCATCTTCCCTATCTTTCAAAAAGAGATCAACTTCCCCAATCTACTAAAGAAGGATGTGCAAGGGGCAGATCACTTTTATTGTATTCCCCTACCAGGAGTAGCAACATATAAATAATTTTGAAAATTAATCCATTGAGGTTTCAATTCATCCCAGTTAACATAAATTGTGACCCTTTTTTCCAACAGTTCTCAACAACCTTTGTTTAATTTATGAGAGATGATTATTAGAAGAAAGTGGAGCACCACTAATCCAAGCTTCCTCCCAAAAATCAGTCATTTGTCCATTTCCTATTCTCTTTTTCACTCCCAACCTCAAGATACCTCTGATCTTGAGCAAGTTATTCGAAAAGATAGAACCATAAAGAATATCTTCCCAAAGGAAACTGCTTTAATCCATATTTCTTAGGTACTTAGCTCTAATAACCAAAATCCAGTCTTTAGATCCTTCCAAAGGGAGCCATCCCATTTTTGCCACTAAGACTTTATTGAAGAGCTTTAATATTTGAATACTCAAGCCACCTAAATTTTTAGGAGCACAAACTTTATCCCAACCAACAAGATCCATCCTTTTTTAATCTTCCATTCTAGTCCACATAAATCTTCTTTGTATCATTTCTATCTTTTTAGCAATAATGGTTGAGATTGTTGTGCCTATAGCACACCCATTCAGACTGGGGACTCCATCTTTTGTTTCATCTTTATCAAGTTTTTTTTCCTTTGCCTCGTTTTGCATGCCCCTAATTTTGAGCTTAGGTTGGTTACAAGTAGTAAAGTGACCATTTTTCCTTTAACCAAATTCATCACCCCAAAATCTATTAAGTCATTTTCCTTTGTGGGCCTGGACCTATGGGTTTCGCTTGGACATTTTTCCCAATGTTCGTGGAGCTTGGTGGACCTACATTTGCGGGTTTCCATCCATAGGTTGTTGTTGTTTCTTAGTCGCTAGCTAGTGGCGAAATCTCAGCATCCACCTGCATAGTGGGTCCCGCATCATCCTCTATCATCCCACAATTGCACCCAAATCAGGTTTCTGCAAACCCATCTACCTTACCTGTCGTTGTACCTAGATTTTATTATGCACATTAATGATTGATTTACCTATAAAAGGGGGTTCAAACTTGTCATTTTCACCCCCCAGTTGTCAAAATTTCAACAGAGAAGGAGAAGCTCTCGCCTACACAAAATTTCCAGTTAGATTCAAGCTGACTCTCCTTTAGATTTCCACGCAGATCTAGGTAGGTTCACGCTCCAACCTTCAAAGTGCTTCTTTTCACAAATTAAGGTTACTAAATGTTAAAAAATTTAAAAATTGAACCCTATTTTTCCCATCAATCTCACCAAACGTTGTAGCCTTGGCTCCGCACCTATAAATTGCCTCAAACCCTAAAAAAACCCTTAGCATCATTTCAAAATTGCAAAATATGTAGTTACCTTCATACGGAATCCTGGTCTCCCATCGTTGTTCTTCATGTGGTGAGGAACCCCTTGTAGCCCACATCATCTCTCCGGCCACTTTTAATAAAAGTTGAAAATCTCAGAAAATCGACTAAGTCCTCTCCCTTTTGTCGGTGTAACTGTGTGGGATTCTGCTTGTAGGTGGCCGCCTCCCCATCACTATTGTTTAGTAGTCGAGCACTCATGCACTCCCATAGCGTGGGACCCACCTTTATCACCACCATCGAATGGACCAATCTCATCACCTAAAAAATTCACTAAGTCCAAACGATCGTACGGGTTGCAGATGTGGCTCGCTGTCCTTCGATTGCCATTGTTTGATGACAAAATCACCTCGCCTACCCACATTGCGGACTCCATTCCCGTCATTTCCTTCTCTGTCTTTGAGAGTCTTCCAAACAAAAAACACTAGGTTAAACCTATATATAGGCTAGCCCCTGTGATTGGCCATGTGCGGATAGCCTCTCCTCCATTGTCATTCCTTAACGGTATAATGTTTGCGTCTTCCTGCATGGCGGGTTCTACAAGAGTGGTTTCCTTTTTCTTTTTTGAAATTCATCAATGCCAAAAATTAAGTCTGCAAGGTCCCTGTGGACCTGCCTATGCGGACTGTCACCTATGGACTGCCACTCCTCCAAGGCCATTCTTTGATGATGAACGCATCACAGCGGTCTAATGACTTCCTCCCGCATTTTCCAAAATGTTTAAACTTTTAGGCACAACACTGAGTGTCCAAGTCTTTCGTGGGTCCCACATGCGAAACTCCACATGCAGGTCATCGTCCCCTGAACATCGCTATTTAATGGTTGAACTCCAAACATCTTCAACCTTACAGTTTTTACACGTCCCAAACCTGCAAATGCATCAAATCCTAACCTAATGATGGCAGGTTCCTTGTTGGTCAATTTTGCACGTGCCTAATCATCTTACAAGAAATTTGATCACCAAATCAACCATGTGGAATTTTTGTTGCAGGTGGCCACCTGCAGGTCTCTGTGGCCCCAGAGTCGTCTTCTCACTGCCTTCATCCTAACGACCTCCACCTAAGGGAAACCCACATTCTTGGGCCTGCATTCATCTAAATGATCCAAAAAAACTCTGAATGCTAAAGAATGATAAATTTAATGATCTTTTAATGATGTATAAATGGATCTGATGCTTGATTTGCAGGATTTGATTGAAATTTTCCCTAATTTATGTGTAAATGCACTTACTGCATCTTATGCATGTAGGATTTATGGACCCTGCCATGGGTCCATCAGGGAGGCTTGTTGAGAAAGATGACAAAGGGTAGAAGTTTGCTTGTGTGCCAAGAGGGAAAGAAGAAAAAGACCAAATGAAGTATCAGTTTCACAGAGTGGAGTGTGTAGACACTAAAATTTGGTCTAAGCTTGCGACTTCAATTTCTTCATAATTTGTATTGTCATGGTCGTGATTAAATCATGCTAATTATTTAATTACTTTCTAAAGTCCTTTCTTTTCTATTAATTAAATAACTTTTAGTTATTTAATTAATTCACTTTAACATTTATTCATCTATTAATTAAATAACTTTAATTATTTAATTAATTCATATTGTCTTTATTCAAATCCTGATTAATTAAATAAATTTTCTTTATTTAATTACGTCACTAATAAACTTTATCCTCTTTCTTAAATTAAATAAATTTTTATTTAATTTATCCTTATCATATTTTCAACTATTATTAAATAAATACTTTAATACTTTAATTATTCATTTAAGCTTTTCTTTACTCAATTAAATAAATCTTATTTATTTAATTAATCCCTAAATGTCGAATCTTGAATTAAATAATCATTTAATTCATAAAAGTCTATTTTGAACATATTCCTCTATATTTAGATAATTGTTTAAGTTATCTAAGTATTCATTTCCACTTGACTCGAGATCTATTTAAATTAGTTAGTTATCTCCTAATTTAATGACTAATTTTTTTTCATGAATAAACTCTCAGTCATAACCAACAAGGTATCTAGTTAATATTCTTATGCATGTACACATTTATTAATTAAATATCTTTATTTAATTAATTAATTTATGTGTGTGTTTGAACAGATCGTTTCTGTTAATCTATCTTTGTTCTTTTCATGCAAACATTATTCTTCTAATTTTTGAATACTTTCAAATAGAGATTAAATCATTATTTAATCTTGATCTCTATTCTTAGGTTTTATCACTCATGTCAGTACTAACACTTATCTTAATGCATGTTGAGTATTTTAATATGAATCGTCTGTCTATCTTTCAATCTTGGCCTCTCATTCAAATGATCAATTTTCTATAAATTGACCCGATTCTCATAATTTCTCCTCCTCTCAAAATTGTATGAATTTTGGAGCACTTGTTAATCTTTTATTCTTTTCTATAACATATACATCAAGGCTATACTTGCATGCATACTAAAAATATGAGGGCAAGAATACCATCACAGTGAAATGGAGAAGGACAATTGAGGTCATTCATGGAAGGATGTAGATACTTGGTGAGATCACTCTTTGTTTATGTTTATGTTTTCTTTGTGCTTTGTTGTTTATCTTTAGATTATGATTCGAGTTTAATTGCTTTGTTAATGCTTTAATCCTGCTTTGTTTTCATGATGTTACATTTGGTGAACTTGACGTGAAGACACGTTCTTCACAAATCCGTAGACATTTTATTCGATTTTTATAGGTATTGTATGACCCGATGCATCTAACAGACAAAATGATGCAAATGATATTACGAACCACATCTACCAAATACAACAACGCATCTAAAAAAATTTGATGCATCCATGGATCTTTGTGACACAATTGACTGGAGAAAAATCTACGATGCATCTTCTATTCTGTGTGACGCATCTAATTGATGAAATTTTTGAGTTTAATTTTTGAATTATAGTTTTTCGTTGTGTTTTTATTTTAGCTAACTTTTAGTTTGTAGCGTGTGTTTTAAGGAGTTTACATAGTGTTTGCAAGACATAGCATAGAAGACAAGTTTTCAAAACCACTCTTATAGGACGATCACTGAAGATGAATTGCAAACTACTGATGAATTGTTTTATAGGACATCTGTCAAAGACTATTTTGAAACATACTATTTGGTAGATTAGAAAATTTTCATTTGGGCTTAAAATTTACTACCGTCTGCTATGTTTGGTGTGAAAGCATGATTTGTTATTACCCTCAATTCAGTATATAGAAGTATCTTCTCCCCTTGCACATTCATGCGATCCTGGGTGCAAGAGAACTTGTTACTAACTCTAGAAATTGGGCTTGTCTTGGTGGGAAAAAGTACTCACCCCAAGATGACTCAGGCCGGTAACATGTTGTACCTGAGTGACTTCCAGCCAGTATATAAAAGTGGGTACTTGAGGATAGCTCAAGTATCATGAGTATTGTTCCAACAAGAAGGGAAACAATGGTCTCTTGCCACATGGATGATACTCCATGAATGGAATGCCCTTACTAAAAATTCCTTGTTTCTAGTTAAGCCAAAAAGTTTTATCTACTTGCTGGTGCAGCAGGTCAGCCCTGTGAAGCTGTCTCACGTTCTTACAGTTCATAGTAGAGATGAGAAGTATTCCATGGATTTTTTATGGGTATTGTAGCTTGGCTGCCCCAAAGAAGTGAGTTTCATAGAGGGGAGCCAATGGGGTCGAGCTACTAGTCACCCATTTTGAATAAGCATAGTTGGGGAAACCCAAGTGAGAACTTAGCAAGTATTGTCTTTCACAGCCTTACGATTGTACTTATTTTCTGGAAATACACATGTTCATGATCATCAAACTGAAAATACATTGTCTTCTTATTGTCTTTATTTGTCAAAACTTGATCACGAAACAAAGTCATTTTACACTTTAATTCATTGGAAAACCACAACTATTCATTAGAAAACCACAACTATCAATAGAGTCACAATTGTTCACAAGAAAAATGCATTTGTTAGGTATACTCACATCTATTTACCAGTCTATCACATCTGTCAAAACTGAGTCCAACCTATCGTTTATCAGAAATTGAGTCTCATCTTCCTGTCATTAACTTGCATATGTTGCAAAGTCTATTGAATCTATCAGAAACCTAGTCTAATTTGCATTTCCTTCAATCTGAGTTGCATCTATTTAAACTTGAGTCACATCTGTCAAAATAGCTCGCATCTACTTAGTATAAAACTGCATCTGATATCCTAGTCACATTTGTCATTACCTTTGTTACTCATAAGCCCACAATTGTTACATTCTATGACACATCTAAATAGGTGAGCCACATCTGTTGTTTGGAATGACGTATATGCCCCTATCACAGAACCTACCTTTACCAGAAACCATCCCTTAATTTTTTGTTTTTCGTGCTTTTTGATGCATTTTTTTTTGTCAAGCATCATTTTAAAAAACACCTCATATCCATGCATTTTTTATGCATGTGTATGCAAAACACTGCATATGTAGAATCACGTAGAAGGATAGTGTAGGTGATTTGAAAGATGAACACATTTGTTTTTTATTTCAACGCATGTTTAGGATTGTATCACATACATAATTAGTAGTAGCACATGTAACAAAATGTCACACACTTTTTTGCACCACATCTGTATGTTGAATGGTCATTGTTTGGGCATGATCAATAGTTATATGCATTTGCATTGTGAACCACATTTGCATATTACATTATGCATGTGTCTAATTGTAACACATTTGCAAGTTTAAACGATGCATTTGAGATTTTGCAATGCATTTGAAAATGAAATGACGCATTTGACTAGAAGAGAATTTTGGAATTTTGGACTATGATAAGTTGTTTTATTCTGACATGAGGCATGCATTATGCCATTGTAGGTTGTACTAGATCTGATATATCTCAGGGAGTAGACACCGTTGACCTTCGGCTTCTGGGATTGGTTGTGGAGTGGGGAGAAACGATTCTTATGGAACTTGGGTCTACACCACGTTACCTTCATGCCCACTATCTGGGAAAACCGAGGTCTACTGACTACTCTCTGCAAGCGGTGACACTTCGAGACATCATAGTTTCATCTGTCGACAGGTGAGGCAATGGTTACTATTAAATAAATATTTGAGCAGCTCCCTTCAGGTTTCTTTTTCTATTGTGTGTGCGTCGGCCTGTGCATCGTCGAGTTTGCTCGGCATTTTTTTAGCAAAGTTTTGACCTGCCGCTTTGCGCATCTGCTCTTCACAGCTTCGGGTATCGGTTTTCATTTTGAATCCTGAGAAGTTGTGTGGTGCCTCCACATGTTACGGTTACAGGATGATTTGTTTCTCATTTCCTTGAAACCTCATCGGGCTACAAAAGGTTTCCATGAGACCGTCATTCCTGAAAGTATCGGCGGGCCCCACATCTTGCTATGTGGCAACCGTTCGGGAATTTTTCAACGCGGGGATGAAATGGCAACCGCGGGTAGCGAAATGCTACCACGTTTCTTTTACGTCCGGCTGATGGAGCGTTCCCTCCGCTATGTTAAGGTTCTCAGCCATTCGACACATGTTGCACATTCACAAATCCTCGGCAGCAATGGGAGAAGGGTTCATGCGGGTAATGAAAGGCTGCCACGTGCCTAGCGGCTAATCTATTATGCGGGCGATGGTCTGGTTGAATGAAATAATGTTATTGGATGTTGCTTGTCATAATCATTCGCAGCAATGGATGACACTTGTCTGATCGGGCCTGGATGAGACCACTGCCATCACTACGGAGGATGCACCTGTGCGTAGGATGATTGGATGTTGTGTTTCAGCCCAATGTTGTTATAACAGCCTTGGGTATATTATATTTCAGTCATCATTGCATGAGGATTGTGAGATCTTTTCTGTTGTTGTTCTCCAAGGCGGTGGGAGTTTTCCTGCTATATATACTTTCTCTATTGGGAGGAAATGGTCCGAAATTTTGGGAAAAACACACTAGTTTTAGCAAAAGACAGCAGGCCTCTATTACTATTTTATTTAAATTGTAAAACTTTCAGACTGTGCCAATTGTTCAGCCTTTCTATTTTTTATGCTTTGATTAAACTGTGAAATGTGCTCTATACTATCTTGACTTTTCATTCAGTGAACTTCTATATATGTTGGATACAAATTTGCTCACCTAAATCATGTCTAATGACTATTCTTAGTAGTGCGAATGTATGCAACATTATTTTATGTCAATAAATGAATTTTCTATGCTATAATCTTAAGTCTCTTAAGTTTTGGAACATAACACTATTCAGGCCCTTAAATCTATGATTTATCGTGCCCACCAGCAAATCTTGGAAAATCGCCTTAGGTTAGACTTTACTTTATTATATCCACTCCCTTTTCCCTTTCCAAAACCCATTATAGAAAAAGTCGACTTCTCTAAAAATTTGGAGGTTACTCAGTTTAGCACAAAAGGTCCCCCTTAAACTGAGTTTCCCATAAGACTCTGTTACCTCGTCAAACTTTGGTGTCAACAGTTTGTTCTTTTTCTGGCATGCCCGGTGTGACCCGAACTTAATGAAATTGCATTGTAGAAGGGTGTATGAGCCATCGGCCTGTAACTAGATCCCAAACTGCAAATAACCCAGGTTTACTAGTACCTCTGCTAGGGACAGTCCAGATCACAAATCAGCTGGTAACCGTTCCATTCCCACTACCCTTTCCTCTCACCATGTTGCCGGCCACCAAGAGAAATTACGTAGTATGGGATGCTGGAAATCCCCTGGTAGCCCTGGTAGCGCCCGTTGTTTGGGGAGCTATCCTGGTTTCGGCCATGAAAGCTATTCCCAAATTTATCGAAGACAACTCAAAAACACCAACAGAACATTTGCAGGATGTAACGGACGTTTGTCTAATACACAGTATTATTGCACAAAATGTAGCCCTAAGGCTCCTCGCCGTGTCTTTTAAAGGCAAGGCTCTGGATTAGTACCGAACGCTAACTCCTAATTCAATTCGCACTTGGGATGAGCTCGGAGATCCATTCTATGAAAGGTTCTCAAATGACGGAGCTCGTTCTTCATTATATTATTAGCTATCCGTCATAAAACGAGCCCCCTAGGAGGCTCTGACAGACTTCAATGCTCGATTTCACACAAATTGGCAGAGAATCCATGTTACTATTCGCTTGACTCCCGAGTTGGCATTTATATTTTATCTGAAGTCCATCAATCCTGACATTTCTATGATGATCAATTCTTTGGGAGGAGCCACTCTACCAAATGCTTATGGTACCACTATCAAAACTGAGAATCATTTGATAGATTGCAAAAAATTCCCTCCTCAGCCTATTATGTCGATATTTTCTGAAATATCGATCTTTGCACAAGAGGTTGCATCGACTAGTGCACCAACAACTGCCCAGTCAATGTACTCATATGCGGCTGCTCCTGAAAATGTGGCTTCTACATCAGGTTCTTCCAAGGATGAAATAAGTGACCTCAAGGAGATGTTGTGAACCATGGAAAATGACATAACAACTCTCAAGCGGAACCAAGCAACGCCCCCACAGCCCGCATATCAAAACTATCAAGGCAGGCGGTCTACTTATCAACAAAATTAATATCAGGGTGCATCTCGCACTAATCCACCAACGTCGACTACAAACCAAATGGTGTCGGTGCCTTCTCCGCTGACGAGCGCGTCCTCAAGCTCGAGCAGGGAATTAACCGCAGGGCAGAACAACCTTATTGATGACATCAATCCATGGTGTTTCCCCTACAGAGATGCGCATATGCCCCAAAATTGTCTGTGTGGCATCTTACAATAGAAGGTGGCAGAGAAACACAACCAAGGTGCGGCAACGGAAGATGGAGGTTATGTATATGCCTCACCACAAATGGAAAGTGTAGTATTTACCACACAAATGCAAGGAATGTCTTTAGAATAAGAATCAAATATTGCTCCTGATCATGCACTTTTCTCCTAGATGGAGGAAGAAGAAACGGTGTTTGCTAATAACGCATTCATATCTGAAACACCGCAGGTGCAATCTGACTATAACACACGCTCAGAGAGGAGATTCACCGGTGAGCCTATTGTTTCACATCCGGACAACCCCCAATGCAAAGGCGTGTTTGATCAAATTCCTGGCACTTCAACCATCCCTTCACCTTCTCAACCACAGAAGAAGATTATTATAGCAAAAACTAAAGAGCAGAAATCTCTGAGTTTGCCACCTTTTAATGTGGTAGAGAAATTGAAGAAATCATCCGCTAATGTGTCTTTATGGGACATTCTAGCTATCCCAGAACAAAAGACACTATTACAAAAGGCACTTCAGGAAGAGATCAACCTGACAACAATAGAGCCGTCAGCTAGTGCAGAGGTCGGTTGTCACATACTGCCAGCAAAAGTCCTTACAAACAATACAAAGGAATCTTTTGCCGAGGACAGAGATAGGTTGAAACCTCAACCCTTCTTCCTAACCCTCATTGTAGGAAAGAAGCTATTACACAATGCTATGATTGATTCTGGCACTAGTACAACAGTTATGCCGAAACAGATAGCCGAAGCTTTGGGACTTAGCTACGAACCTATGAAAAGGGGGGTGATGCAGCTTAATGGAAATAAAGTTGAGACCGTAGGTGTCATCAAAGTGCTTCTTTTAACTCTATTCGCCTGCCCAAGTATCACAGTCCCACAAGACATAGTGATCATAGATGTTCCTCCTATGTTTGGTCTTTGTCTATCCCGAGAATTTACTTCAAAGGTGGGAAGATACATGTCCTTGGATTGGTCACATTTGATACTTAGGACCAAGCACGGCGCAAAAATGAAGATAGAATCAGAGGCTCTACATTCTAAACATGTGGTGAATGAAGTCTTGATCAATTTTGAAGCAGCGCATACCTCTATCACCAAGCAAGAAATGTATTGTGTTGAATTGCTAGAGGAAGAGAAGGTGAGCGGAGATCGAAATGATAAAGAATATGCTCTGTTGAGTGAACACATAAACAATGTTCCTTTCGGCAATTATCATGCTACAAGATTTGGCACGTATGTAATTTATGATGGAGACCAGGTGTTTCCAAGGGTCGCCAAAGAATCTAAAGGTAACCAGGCAAATGAGCTATGGACATTATACTTTGATGGAGTAAGAAGCAAAGTAGGTGCTAGAGCAGGGGTATATCTGCTAGAGCAAGGGTATATCTAATATCCCTGCAAAATAAAAAATGGTTGAGGCCTTTCCACTTTCATTTTGCTTGTTCAAACAATGAGGCTAAATATGAAGGGTTAGTTCAAGGCTTAAGCCTTGCGGAACGAATGGGCATTAAGTAATTAATTGTGTTTGGAGATTCTGAACTGGTAGTTAACCAGGTTCGAGTAATTTCTATAGCAAAGAATGTCTGCATGAGATCCTATCGGCACTGAGTCTGGGACCTGATTGAGGGTTTTGAAGCTTTCAACATCTAGACTATTCCCCGAAGGTAGAATAGTGATGTAGATCACATGACTGTGATTGGTGCTTAGTTTGATCTTGTCTCTGACTTGCTTCACAATGAACATTCAATATGAGTATTAGTCCAACCAGCGATCCCTGAAAATGATCAGAGTTGGAAATTCTTTGAAAGCAATAAACATATCGCCTCGTTTATCTAGCACTCAGGAGAATTTTCTGATCAGCTTCAACCAAAGATCGCTGAGGCTTATGAAGGACAAATTATGCAGCTCAAATCTAATAAACTTCCTAGAGGATTGGTTACTCTTGAAAAAAAAATTGATTATAATGATGCCCGAAATGATAAGTGGAAGTTCATGGCGAACAAAAGTGATTATGAGGACCTTCGGGTCTCCGATGGTAGGAATCTCTAAGTCAGAAAAAATGTCCCGCACCATGATAAGGAAAGGCTTATCAATTTTTGCAAAAAATATGGAGTAGTGGCCTGGTCCTACAATGATTTAGAGAGTTACGATCCTAGCATCATTCAACACACTATTGAGCTAACAGAAGGTGAGAAACCAGTCTGACAGAAACAGAGGCCAGTTAACCCTAAAATTGAGGCCCTAATGGCATAGGAGCTAACCAAGCTCATTGAGTCATGCATTGTCTTCCCAATTAAACATAGTACTTGGGTATTGAATCTGGTCCCAGTCCGAAAGAAGAATGGCGATATCTGATTGTGTGTGGACTTCCGAGACCTAAACAGAGCATCGCTGAAAGACCACTATCTATTGCCTTCCATGGAATCAATCCTACAAACTGTGGCAAGATTGAAAATATTTTCTCTACTGGATGGTTTCTTCGGCTACAATCAGATCCGTGTTAAAGAAGAAGATCAACACAAGACTACGTTCACCACAAAGTGGGGAACATTTGCATATGCTAAAATTCCTTTTGGTTTATCTAATGCAGGGGCAACATTCCAGCGGGCAATGGACGTCACATTTAGCGAGCTAATCAATAAGTTTATTTTCATCTATTTACATGACCTTGCTGTGTTCTCTAAATCTAAGGATGATCATTTTGACCATTTGGAGTTAGTCTTCCAAAAGTGCCAGGAGTTCGGAGTTTCCCTAAATCCAAAGAAATGTGTATTCGGAGTGTTGCAGGGCAAGCTGTTGGGACATGTGGTGTCTAGAGAAGGTGTTTCAATTGATCCTGAATGAGTAAAGGCTATCAAAGATATTCCCCTTTCGGTAAATAAGAGAGATGTCCAGTCTTTCCTAAGCAAAGTAAATTTCGTTAGCAAGTTTATTTCTGATTTTGCGGGAATGATTAGGCCGATCAACCTAATGCTGAAGAAAAGATCAAACATTAAAATGGACAACCAAAGCTCAGGAGGCTTTTGAAAGGGTCAAGGAAGCTATTTCCACAGCCCCAGTCCTGGTTAATCCAGATCAATCCAAAGATTTTATAATGTATGCTTTCAATAGCAAGTCCAGTATTGCTACTGTTCTAACCCAAAAGGATAACGAAGAAAAGGGGGAACATCTAGTGGCGTTCTATTCCCGGACCCTAAAGGAATATGAGGCGAATTACAATTTTTTCGAAAGACAAGCCTTTGCAATAGTAAAAGGACTTAAGAAGTTCTGCCATCTAATTTCCTACAACAAAGTTCTAGTATATGTCACACATACCAGTGTGCGTTAATATATCATGGAAGGAGAGATCACAGAGAAAAGGGCTAATTGGATCACTAAGATCCTTGAATATGACATTGAAGTCAAGCCTACTAAGACTATTAAAGGAAGAGGACTATGTAAATATATGGCACAGAGTGAGGTACCTGTCGCAGAAGAGCATCCAGAGCTCGTCTTGATAAATGAATTAGAATCGGAAGGTGGTTGGCTGACTGATAGAATGAGGTTCATGCAAACCAGAAAGTATCCGCTAGGCCTCTCATCCCAAAAAATGAGGTATTACCGGTTACAGAATTGTGGGTATACACAAATAGAAGGAGTCCTTTTCAAAAAAAAATTCAATGGTGTTCTCCTGCAATGCGTTACTTCAGAGCAGGTGAAGAGGATCCTCGATGCATTCCACAATAGCACTGCAGGCAGGCATTTCTTTGCCAAAACCACCGCAATTAAAATCATGCGTGCTGGCTATTATTGGCCCACACTTTTCAATGACTCCCACTTTCTGGTGAGGTCTTGTAAAAAATGTCAGTTCTTCGCCGACAGAAGGAAGAATTTCGCAATGCCCCTCAAACCTATAGTGGCGGACGAACCGTTTGCGCAATGGGGCCTGGACTTCATCGAAATGATCAACCATATTTCTAGTGCCAGACACAAATAGATTCTAACCGCTATGGACTATTTCACAAGGTGGACGGAGGCTATTCCCCTTAAAGGAACAATAGAAACAGAGATTGTAGATTTCCTCGAGGAACTGGTGACAAGGTTCGGCCCTCTGAAGACTATCATTTCGGACAACGCCAGAGCATTTCCAGGTGCAAAGGTATGTCACTTTGCATTAAAGAATGACATATTCCTTAAAACATCGTCAAACTATTATCTACAGGGAAATAGTCTAGCAGAGTCAACGAACAAAAGCTTAGTCTGACTCCTTAAAAGGATGGGCTCAGAACACCAGAGGGAATGGCATAAAAACCTTTGAACAACTCTCTGGGAAAACCGCATAACTCCTAAGCAAGTCCTTAAGACTTCACCTTATGAGCTGGTATACGGGAAAGAGGCGTTGTTACCTATCTCCATGGAGATCCCGGCAATACAGTTATTGAAATCTCTTAAGATAGAACAAAATGAAGCCATGGAGGTTCGGCTCGCCGAATTGTTGGAAGTACAAGAAAAAAGGGAGAATTCCCTAACAGCAATAACAAGCTGTCAATGGGTGGTCAAACGATGGTTTGACAAGAAGGCTTCCGACCAGAGTCTAAAATGTGGAGACTTAGTGTAAAAGTATGATAGCAGGGCTGCAAAGCCAGGTCAGCATGGTAAATTTGACAGCCTATGGGAGGGTCCCTTCAAAATCATTCGGTGCAAACAACACAACACTTTTGAGCTAGAGAATATGGAACAGGAACCGTTAGGAATCCCGATCAATGGGATTCATCTTAAGTTGTTCCATTAGGCATTAAACTCTACTTTGTATATATGTAAAAAGCACCTTTTATTTTATTTTTTCATTTCTTTGGCCGGTCTTTTTCTATGTCAGTTTTTCCTTCTGTGGAATTAACCCATTATCATTGGCGGGTGGAACACCAGAGTTTCTTTACATAAAACACACCCATATGTGGAGAAGTAGCATATAAAATTTGCAAGCCTAGGAAAACTTAAATACAGAATAAAAAGAGAGAGCATGAGAACAAAATTGGCTGGGAAGTCATATTTCAAAATTTACAAGTATATTGAGCTATTATATATACGATGGCCTTTTTGTTAGGCTTATATACAACTATGGAGAGACATATGTTGAGCAGGCAGGGAGACAGTTCGAGCAACAGGAAAGGGTTTTTTATCCAAAGGCATGGCTGGTGGCAATTAACGCAATAACTGCAGCGTCCACTTCTTCCTCATCTATGGATTCCTCGGCAGCACTGGCAGCATCATTTGGCACAACCGCCATTGGCAGTGGAAACACCAAGTTCCTAAAGTCAGTATACCAGTCTACGTCTTAGAAAGGTATCACATTGTAGCTTCGAAACAGAAAGTGTAGGGCCTGAGTAACCCTCTGCTAGTGCTGGTCACGGGTATGTAGGCAGAATCTGCTGAGGAACGGCAGCCAAACGACGACAGCTTCTTCCTCAATGAAGCAACACAGGTCGCTGGCTAACGGAAGACCTACCCCATAGGCAGCATGCACAATGACCTCACCGAGACCATTCAAGTATTTTTTGGGGAAAATTTCCTTAACCAGCTTCAAGATCAGTGGCCGGGGGACACTAATGTCCAACATGGATGCTACAAAGTGGGAGCATACATCGGTATTCACCCGATACCTATCCTCATATTCTATACAATCTTTGCCTAAAACCCACTTTATGGCTACCAAGACCAGAGAATGCTTGTTCTTAGTCATTCTTTTCAGTCTCCTAGTTGAAATCTCCCCAAGGAATGTCGTTTGTGACTTATACGAGATCAGGCGAATTGGGGTATCCATTGCTCTGACACTATCCCTAGGCTTCTGAGTTAATGATGAACTTATCTACCACCTAACCTATGAAAAGGTTTTCTTAAGACTCTGCTACTGATCTATCACTTCTCAAATGCTAAGTATATTTTTCTCACTACTTACTGGCCTATTTATAGAAAATTGACAAGACACATGCTAATCCGCTTCGAAAAAATGTGATATTATGCTAGTTGCTATCTTGAAAGGCGAGCCTATGTTTGTTCACATTTTCGGGCCAGTTACATCCGTAATAGCACAGCTCGATGCGTGCTTAAATAAATGGAGTTGATTGATTAGCTTTAAAAATGTGGCGATTGTTGGCAGTGAGACATATGGTCGTAGGCTATTGTGTCATCTCTCAAGCGCATCCCAGAGCCCAAGGCAATATTCATATCTTTTCAGGCCATGATCATTTGCTTGGAATAATCATTCCAGCCGGGATATTAATTGCCAGCGCATGCTAATGTAGGGTTAGCAAGCCAATTATCAGCTCAAGTTCCAAGGAGATCAGAGCGTATCACACGATTGCCCAAATGCAATAATGAATTTCGGCCGCCTCAAAATAGCAATCAGTTCATTTTGCACAATTTGCAAGATTAACGGTACATGCCGAATTAAATGCAAAAGGATTGCTTTCGCCTACCACCTTGAGAAAGGTTGTTATTATTGCATGAAAAGGCTTAATATTTCAAAGTCTTTTCACAAGTGCCAAGGATAAGTTCAGAATTTTTTTCTATTTGTCTATCTAGAGCCGAGCATAGTCGTAGCCAACCAGGAGCTTACATAAATCTTCAGAGAAGGAAAATGTCAGAATCTTCAACTCAGCCAATACAAGAGGAAATTAGCCAGGAGTTATTTGAGGCTATTCGTTCTTTAGTAGAGGTATATGTATATGAGGATGTGGCGTATGCTACGCCTGGTATACCCAGCAAAACAAGGAGGGCCTACACAGAGGAGCTGAATAGACCCAAGAAATGTAGAAACCAGAAAAGGGTTGAAGAAAAATGGGACAATATCTACGACCCAAAACTCGCGAAGAACCCTAAGTCACTCAGAGAGGCAGCTTGTGCAAGGTTATCGGCAACAAAGGTAGACCAACCTACGACGAGTAGAGTTTGGTACAGTGGTCTTCCTCAATACATAGTCCCACTAGTGCACTATTGCCCAAAAGTGATTGATGCTGCTATTCAGCGTTATAATCCTGATACCCACTACATTGAAGGCTGCAACTTAAGGGTGCATATCACTCTAGAGGCCATCTGGCACATGTTATGTATCTCCGATCCAAGTAAGAGGAAGGAGAATATCGAGACCTTTCGCCTGAGCAAAGGAGAGAAAATATGGAGGAAGATGAAAACTAGCTCAGAGTTCTTGTTAGAGGAGACTGGTAAGAAAGGCATCTTAGTCGCTAAAGCACCAAGTATTCCGTTGTCGCACAGTGCATTTCGCGACTATCTCTAGGACGCCATGTCCATGCTGGTCTTTGTATGCGGCCGAGACTATGATGAGAAGATAGAGGCCTTTCAACTGGGACCGACAATACAATTTCGCAAGCAACATGAACTCTTCTGGTATGATTTTTCCAAGTTTATAGTTTGAAGAAATGAAACAGCAAATTGAGAATTATCAGGCGGAGAAAAAATTTAGGTTTCTTTCATTTTTGGTTCACATGTTTCTACATCAGAACCCAGATTTCTTCGCCCGGTATTTTCCGCTATCAATTTTTGATGAGCAAAATAAAAGGAAGCTAGTATCCACATGGACACCTTTTCTTTCCACATCATATGATTATTATGCATTTGCGGACTATTTCATAGCCCCAGTCTTGAATGATTTGATCGGAGAGGGTGATATTATCCAACTCGATAGGGAGCAGGCCAGATTTATGTAGAGTTTCACCCCTGCTTGTGACTGGTTCTTGGGCAAGGATTTTACAATACTTCGAATGCAGGGTTTTACTGGAAAACCTTTCCTACTCCCAACCTATGTCATGGATAGGTTTGTATCATTGATTTTACTTTCTGCAGCAGTGAAAGAGTCAAGAAGAAGGGATTCTTCACTTGTCTAAAGAATTTCAAGTCGGTAACTCTACTAAAAAAATAATCAGACCAGTTGCTAGAGGATAAGCTGGCACATCTAGGGTTGGTACTGGTGAATGATAAGTGGGAATACAACCCTTTCGACAACTTGCCGGAGCCACATATGAGAGTTACGCACATTTCCTGACCATACTGGGAGAAGCGGCGTAACCCCCGAATGGACAAAGATGAGGATTTTGTTGATATGGCGCAAATCCCTACGCCGGGCACTAGAGGCCCATGACACAAGTTCTACTTTCTTGTGGCTATGGCCCAAGATAATGTCCCCATGGAGCGCGACATGTACAACAGGTTAAAGAAGGATGAGGAATGGAGTGAGGAGAAAATAAAGGCTTTCTGAAAATATCACCAGCAAATAGCACTGTTAGATACTCCTTACAATCAACTAAGGGATGACCAGGAATTTGAAAGATGGTGGAATGAAGGTGATCACAGCTCGAGCTCTAATATTAATAAAAGTGAAGAGGGGGAGGAATCTGAAGAATAGGAAGAGGAAGCGGCGACATCGGCTTCCTCTACGCAAAAGGAGAAGGTCCCCAGGCAGCCCGCCTATGTGGCCACAAACGTACATTTTAATATATCAAGGGGTTCGCATACACTCACTTGGGCTGCTAAACTAGCCAGGCTATCACTTCAAGAAAAGGAGTTGACTGCCAATGCTAGTAAGTTTTCGCCTGTGAAATAGCAGTGTATTATCAAAAAGGGTTCGCAAGAGCTCGCCGAAGGAGGAGTACTTGCTGCTACTCAGGAGCCAAAGGTTGCGATGGAGCCTCTGACACATCTGGAGATGCCAACAACCAGTCAACAGGTACAATTTGCTCCTTCTTCTCTTGCATCTCATTCTTTAATATCTGCCCCTGCCCCATTGTTGACTGGCTCTCTACCCTCTGCTTTTAGTCTGACATATCTGTTTGGATTAGCTTAGTTTTCATAGGGCCGCCCACTCATAATTACCCCTTCACGTATGCTTATGTCTGCCACTGCCGCACAGTCTTTCCTTGCACTGATTTTAGAAGGCTTTCCCCCTACGAGTGCCCATTCTTTCTCTGCTATGATTACAGATCCTCTTCCATTGCAACAGACTAATACTCCGTTAATAACTCCCCCTTCCCCGCCACTGAGCCTTACAACTGATTCTCCAATCCAATCATTACAAATGACTAGCCCTATTATTGGTTCTCGAACCAAATTATGGAACGTGCCTCATTTCTCTCCACAAACTGTCACTCTCCAAAAGAAACAAATGCCCATGCCTATGAAGGTTACTTATCTCTATGTTCTTCCTTCTGGTGCTCCTTTTGCAGGTGGACTGGTTTCATCACTAGCTGAATTCATAGCATAGATAGATTGCGGAAGGGAGGCACGCGCGAATAGAATGAGAAAACACAAGGCAAAGGATGACAGTGGTCCCATCGAGTCAAGAGTACAAGCTCTGTACAATGAAGCCCGACAAGAATTGAAGTTCGCGACCATGTACCCGAGGGTAAGCAAGCCTCAGGGAGAAATGCAACCAGAAGACTACGAGATATATGCGGTTGGGCTCGACATGAAAGTAGCCTCGACATGAAAGTAGCCCGACCGCAGGATAAAGTTGAAATCATGGAGGAAACGCAATGGGTAGTCACTTCCAACTTCCTCAAAACTGGTCGCCAGCTAAGGAAGAAGAATGAGCAGCTCAAGGCAACCAAGGAAAGGGTTAGTTTCTTGGAAATGAAAGAGAAATCCTTGGAGGCAGATATTGCCCGCATGACCGAAAGGACACTGACAACAGAAGATAAGAGAAATAGGCTTCAAAGCGAGATTGCAAGAATTCAGGTTGCTGACCCTAGCAAAATAAAAGAGCTACAAAGTAGGAACCAGGAAGTGCAACAAAATCTACAACTAAAAGATAAGGAGCTTGAGCGCCTCTGCCTTGAGCATAGTCAGGGGATGGCACAAAAGGGTGAAGAGTTGGAACACCAACAGGCTCAATATAAGCAAAGAATACAAGAGAAAGAGGTTGAATTTAAAGGCCTAAAGGCTCAACTAGAGGAAGAGCTCTGGGAGACAAAGACTTCTCTAGAGGAACACTTAGCAAATCACTCTCGAACTGAGTAGACTTGGAATAAAGAAATGAGCAACTATGTGGAGCAGCTGGTGTTCGAGAAAAAGAAAAAGGCAGAATTAGTTGAGGCCCTTATTTCAAGAGACACAGAGATCACTTCACTTAAAGCCTCTCTCTTGCCTTCCCTGACACCACCTGATATCATTCCACTGGTTAGGCAATTATACATTTCTCACTGGGAGAAAATCAAAACCTTTTGCCTAACGCTATAGCCTACCCTCCGATTTATCGACAAGGCATCAAGACTCAACCAGAAATCCCATAATACGATTGAGCAGTTCCCATGATTCATCCTAGAGAATGTTCCCGAGGTGAAAGACTTACTCAATAAGCTATACTCTGTCTCTAACGAGAGCCTTGCCAAAGCGGGTATTGAAGATCAGGACACTGCTGCTCAAACAGAAAACAAATTTATCCATTGCCACTCCGCCCTCTAGCGCACTAAGGCAACAGTGGCTGTTCTGAGTAGGACACTAGATAGCATACGAGGATGTTTCTCTGAGCTATGTAGGATGGGACTGTCGTCCCCGTTCCTAAAGGATGGCTCTATTGCCACAACTGCGCAAATTGCGAAACTCATTGAAGAGAAGGAAGGCGACCTGGAGGCTTTCAAGGAGTTCAACCACCCCCCAACAGCTACCGATGTTGAGGCAGTCATTCATCCACTCTCACAGTTGCTATTTCATATACGAGCAGGGGCTGGTTTACCCGATGTGCTGCCTCACAAAGAAACTATTGATCTATGTGGAGCACAGGAAAATTTGTGCAGCATAGCAAAGTTGTCTGAAAATGAATGGTCACCCTTGCAGGCAGCTCTTTCCAAACTCTGACTCTATTAGCCCTATGGATAAGGCTCTGGTCTACATCACCAAAAAAATTTTGGATTCTCCATTCCTTAGTCGAAACGCCCCTATTAGTTGCCAAAAGCTGTTAAATAAATATTTGAACAACTCCCTTCGGGTTTCTTTTTGTATTGTGTGTGTGTCGGCTTGTGCATCGCCGAGTTTGCTCGGCCTTTTTTTAGCAAATTTTTGACCTGCCGCTTTGCGCATCTGCTCTTTGCAGCTTCGGGTATCAGTTTTCATTTTGAATCCTGACAAGCTGCGTGGTGCCTCCACATGTCACGGTTACAAGATGATTTGTTTCTCATTTCCTTGAAACCTCATTGAGCTACGAAAGGTTTCCACGAGACCATCATTCCTTATAGTATCGGCGGGCCCCACATCTTGCTACATGGCAACCGTTTGGAAATTTTTCAACCCTGGGATGAAATGGCAACCGTAGGCAGTGAAATGCTGCCACACGTCTTTTGCGCCTGGCTGATGGAGTGTTCCCTCTGCTGTGTTAAGGTTCTCAGCCATTTGACACGTGTTGCACTTTCGCAAATCCTCGGCAGTGATGGGAGAAGGGTTCATGCGAGCAGCGAAAGGCTACTACGTGCCTAGCAGTTGATCTGTTATGCGGGCGATGGTCTGGTTGAGCGAAATAATGTTATTGGATGCTACTTGTCATAATCATTCGTAGCAATGGATGACACTTGTCTGATCGGGCCTGGATGGGACCACCGCCATCATTACGGAGGATGCACCTATGTGTAGGATGACTAGATGTTGTGTTTTGGCTTAATGCTATTATAACGGCCTTGGGTATATTCTATTTCAGGCATCATTGCATGAGGATTGCGAGATCTTTTCTATTGTTGTTCTCCAAGGCGGTGGGATTTTTCCTGCTATATATACTTTCTCTGTTGGGAGAAAATGGTCCAGAATTTTGGGAAAAACACGTTGGTTTTAGCAAAAGACACCAAGCCTCT
The DNA here is from genome assembly GCA_007258455.2 of Sequoia sempervirens. Lineage (NCBI taxonomy): Eukaryota > Viridiplantae > Streptophyta > Pinopsida > Cupressales > Cupressaceae > Sequoia > Sequoia sempervirens. The sequence continues at coordinate 22,351 of VDFB02392557.1, read as the reverse complement.
ATTATTGTTTTATTTAAATTGCAAAAATTTCAGACTGTGCCAATTGTTCGGCCTTTCTATTTTTTATGCTTTGATTAAACTGTGAACTGTGCTCTATATTGTCTTGACTTTTCATTCAGTGAACTTCTATATATGTTGGATACAAATTTGCTCACCTAAATCATGTCTAATGACTCTTCTTAGTAGTGAGAATGTATACGACATTATTTTATGTCAATAAATGAATTGTCTATGCTATAATCTTAAGTCTCTGAAGTTTTGGAACACAACAACACTATTCAGGCCCTTAAATCTATGATTTATCATGCTCACCAGCAAATCTTGGCGAGTCGCCTTAGGTTAGACTTTACTTTATTATATTCGCTCCCTTTTCCCTTTCCAAAACCCATTATAGAAGAAACTGACTTCTTTAAAAATCTAGAGGTTACTCAGTTTAGAGCAAAAGGTCCCCCTTAAACTGAGTTTCCCATAAGACTTTGTTACCTTGTCAAATTTTGGCATCAACAATTACATTAGAGGACATTTATAGGATATTGAGGCTACCGATTAGAGGAGTCAAAGTGATGTATGATACATAGAGCGGATTTGCTGAGATGTGTAGATACTATCCCCATGATGATATTAGACAGTTGGGGATTGACCACTATGAAATTAGATAGCATGTTCTAGCAGAGAGATATGGTAGGATAGATTGTTTATTATGTACATTGAATGGGGGGGTAGTTCTTCCTGACCATCGAAGTCATGGATTCCTATTGGGATGGGGGGAGATGCTTGTAGGCATGCTTGAGAGACGAGTAGAATATGCCCGGGGCCCTTGTTTGTTAGCCATGTTGTACTTTCATTTACATGATATTGCCTATAGAGAGGCACAGTCCATGAATTGTGGTACCACACTCCTAATGGTATGGGCATGGAAACATAGCTATTTTTCGTTGGCTTGTTATAGCCGGGCTGCAATAGGGATCACCTTATTCCTTCCATTATGTGGGGGAAAACACCCAAACTCATACAGGAGATACTAGTTACTACAAACATGTCATCAACACAATGGTTTAGTTTATGTGGAGAGCTTACATGGATTTCCCACAGTGGCTAGATGAGGATAGACACTTGATGTTTTGTTGTCAGAATCAATATTTGATTGGGCAGAGAGTTTCACATGTGCACATTATTGAGAGACATTTTCCAAATCAAGTATTGAGATAGTTTGGAGAGGTTCAGGATGAGCCTCAAGGACGAGCTGAGTATGCCAGATCTTCAAGAAAGGTGAATTTGTGGGGACCTGAGATTCTTGTTGCCATAGTAGAGGCAGACATTTATGCTTTTTAACTAATACAGTGGGGATGGAGAGGCGAAGCAGTGGATTTAGGTACGACTGATGCATGACACCTAGTGGGCCAGTCATAGGCTAGTGCCATTTACAAATCCAAACCAAGATACTCCTGTAGAGGCACGAGATAAGACCACAAGGAAAATGTGGGAGAGGTAGAGGTTAGAGGGGTGGTGATAGGGGTGATGACAGAGATGGAGGAGGAGGTCAGAGGGGTGGTGGTGGGGGGAGACGTGGTTGTAGGGGACGAGGCCCACATTTTTCACCCATTTGTGAGGAGGAGAGGGAGGGAGAGGATATTCCCATGCTCAGTGTTGGCGGAGGTGAGGGGGAGGTTCATGTTGAGGTCGATGGAGAGGAGCATGCGAGAGAGGACATTCCAAAGGAGCATGCAGAGGAGGAGGTAGGTAGGAAGGAGGTAGAGATAGGTGCTCTTGATATGCTTGTCGGCTACCAGAATGATGATGAGGAGGAGGAGATGGATGACCAAGAGCGAGAGCTTTGAGACAGGATTTTAGAGGATAGGGAGGATGATGGGATGGAGTGCCCACAATAGGATGCCACGGGTCCTATTGATTAGGATACAACAGATCTACATGCCCAAGTAGCATCCCTTGAGGAGAGGATGAGGGCTCTGATTGCCAAACAAGATGGATTACAGATGGAGAGGGACAGGATCTACATGGATAGGGACCAAGCCATAGCTCAAAGATAGGAGACCGAGCAAATTTTCATAGAGATCAGAGCTCTTTGTAGTGGATCGTCTAATGATTTTGCATAGGAGTTAGTCAAATCAGTTGAGAGAGCTTCCTACTACAGGGATGTATATGAGGCAGAGGTTCCTCCTGAGAGATAGGCTCCTAGTTTTTCTTAGGTACATAGCAGCAGGTCCTGGAGCAAAACTAAGAGCAGGACAGTGAGTATAGAGGGGGTCGAGGTACCTTGTTGATCTGGACCATATGAGAGGCCTCCTTCTACACATAGGTCATCAAGATCCTATCATCAATCATCTTCAAATTCTCCACATGGGAGTAGTGGGAGTTCTGGATAGGGACATGTATTGATATTTATTGAGACATTGTATTTTGATCATAGAGCTTGCAAGCTTCATATTTATTGATACATTATGACATTGTGATGTGACACTTTTTTTAGCGATATATATATATATATATATATATATATATATATATATATAAAATTTTGGCAACAATTCTCATGATATGCAGTTCTATGTATGATTATGCAGTTTTTTATTTATGAATGTTATAGTTTATATGATATACCTATGTTATGGATGTTCATATCTACCTTATGATGTGTTTATGCAACCTATGATGTAATGTTGATTCTATATGATGATGTATGCAATTTATGATTGTGCGATGCACTGTGATGTTTATCTATACAATGCTAACTACATGTGATGCTATACATTTGATGATGATGGATAAAATGTGATGCATATATTTAATTTTTATGTACATGTAATGCTTTTGTTATGTAATCTATGATAATGAATGCCTATTATGCCATTATTTCCTAGTTATGATAGATGCCTATGTTTTTGTGTTTTCAAAATGCAAGATATATGTATGATTTACAATGTCTGATATTTACATGATGTTTCTAACATGAATGCATAAATAGGATGCTTTATATTTTTTTGTGTCATAGGACTCCATCATAATGCAAGATAGAAGAAATGTTAGTGCGAAAAGAAGATGAATAATAAAAGTCATGGTTTTTAGTATTAGCAATCTTTGATATTTTTTCGAATAAAAAAAAGCCTTGCACTTTATCATCATTGGGTGGTAACTAATACAAATGGAGACAAACACCATGCTATGACATAGATCAAGGTGTGCAAGATCATCCACCTGCTAACAACAGACAGTCACAGACAAGGATTGTCTTAACTCATACTAAGGGCACAGTTACCCCAGTCTTTTTGTCAAGGAAAACCATAGAGTGTACCTCCAAGCTCTCCTCTACCTAGGACATGGTATCAGATACAAATTTGGGGCACGTGGATATTGATGGGTTTAGGAAAAGGGTGATGGTTAACCCCACCATAGAAAATGCATGAAAAATTAGGGCAAGTGGTCTCACCATGGCATTTGGCTTTCCTCCCACATTAATTTCCCCAAAGCTGGTCATGACCTGTAGGGAATGCTATCATTCCAATAGGGAGATTATTGATAAGGATGGAAGGGTATTGGAAGAATTATCTGCTAAATCTATTGGCAAGACATTCCACATCCCTACATTTGATGAAATAGAAGAAACAGAGAAATAATTTGTTGAAACATGTGGAAGCGGGACCCCATAGCGTGCAAAAGAATAATCAACCATCACTGGTTGAAAGAAAAGAGGGGTAGCACTAACAAAGTACCCCAAGAGCTGTTCAAAAGTGATTTCTTTGAAGAATGCCATGATCTGGTCACTCTAATAAGCAAAGTAATGGGCCTACCAACTATTGCATTCTTTGAGGAATGGATGTTCTATTTTGACAAGGAGATCATCCGAGGGGAGATAAAGTTCCACTAGGCTAAGATGATTAGCAACAACCTTCAAAACTAGCTCATGGTAGTAAAGAAGACCTCCAAATTTTATATGACATCATATCTAGTATATCTACTAAAAGATAAGTTACCATACAAAGGATTATTCAGTGCAAGCCCACTGGGAACAATGAAAGAGGAGCTCAAAGTCTATGACTGCTACCCTTAGCTACAATATAGAAACTTCAAGAAAGAATACAAAAGGGTGAATGATTCCTTCATCGTGCACATAATTAGACTCTTGGGAGGAGATTTTGAAAGGAGGGTATCACATAGTGCAAAGTCTTTCATCAAACGATTTGGGTATCTCTTCATACAATTCCCAAAGTTCACATATATCAAAGCAGAACAATTCTCAAGGAAACCCTACTGATTGTCATGCTACCCCAATGATTGCATCATCTTTTTGGAAGTTTCTCGATAGTTGAAAACTTCCCATACATTGTTTAGTGATAAAAACCAAGCTTGGATTCCATATCCCCTAACTTTCAGGTAGGGAATGTACTACCCCACCACCCAATGAGTGGAGTACTTAGAGAAAGAGTTGGTGGAGTATAACTTGGACCTCCACACGAACCGAGGAAGGATGGACCCTTATGGAAAGCTAAAGAAATGGGTTGGTAGGTAATATTCCCACCAACCTCATTTTGAGGACTTCTGGGCCAACTATGGAGATGATAAAGAAGTGCAAATGACAACCCAATTTATGAAGTCAATTAATCTTTTCCCCATGCCTGATTAGGTAGTGGAGGAATACGACAATATTATTGATGATAGATACAATGCAATGGCCAAATTTCCCTTTCTTGTAATAGATTGGAATGAAGAGGATGTCATTGACTTCGATATATTGACCTGACCCATTGAAAATAGAACAATACAATGGGTAGACACACAAATTTCCCAACTTAAAGAGAAGGGTGTTGAATTGACTTATGGTGAGCTCGAGGATGAGCTTGAAAGTGAAACTGATAGTGGCACAACCACCATCCCATCAAAAGAAGCTCCCAAGTCCACACCAACAACAAGGTTGAAGAAAAGAAAGGTTGCACCCAAGAAAAAGCCAAAACAAAAGGTGTATTCTAGAAATCCCACTAAAGGGAAGTCGTCTAAAAGAGCGAAGAGGACAAGGAAATTCATGCTTGAGATTCCCACCACAAAGGAGGATCCTCAACATGAGGAATAAGAAGAAATTGAGCAGCCATGCTCGCCACCTACCATATCCACTCCCATTACGAGTGTCACCATTGCCACTCCACCTCCTTCTTCTTAGGCTTTCCCTATTTTGTCCCCTCCCGTTGTGGACACCCCAGTCCACCTCGCCTCCACCTTGCCAACTACTCCAATGATGATACTTGACTCCTCCTCTTCTATGACATCCCCACTATCATCTTCTTCACTCCCTCCTCCACTTTCTACTTTCTCTGCTCCACCACCCATAATATTCATAGTCACCATGCCACCTCTCACTTTGTCGCATGCTTTTGTGGCATATATGTAGAATGTGCCCTATGAACTCTCTGGGGTAATACTTGACCTCAAGGTCCAAGCTTTAATGGCTCAAATCATTGCTTCCCTACCTCTTCCCCTACCACCTATAGAGCCACCAAAAATGGAAGTCACGATGAAAATCTCAGAAGAGATGTATATATGTCATGCTGAGCAACAAAGGAAGACTGCAAAGGATGTAGAAGATGAGCTAGAGGATTTAGATCGGGACGATTACTTTGAACACCTAGAAATAGGGTTGAATATAAACCTAGAAAAGGTGGCTTCTGACGAAGAGAGTGACGAGAGCATCAAAATACTTTCATTTAAAGCATTTTATGTTTAAAAGACTTGTTATTTTTGCTAATTGACATGACTGGCGGTAGATTATAGATTAACATATTTACTTATTTTTCTTATGTTTAGCTAAATTAGTAGATATATTGGTTTATGTTAATTTTTTTACTTTATAATGATATTTGCTGAGATAATTATGCTGCGTTGATCTTTTACTACCATAAATGTTATCCTTTTCTTAAGGGTTTTGAACAGGGTATTTTAAAGGTTGATGTATAGTCAAACTCTTTGTTTAATCATGATGATGAATATGCCATAGATGGGACCTACTAGATAATGATTCACTTGATTTCAAGTCGACTTCTTCATAGTCGGTTATGGAACATTCACTTCTAGCGCCAATTTGGCATAGTTCTCTTTAGTCCGATTTTAGTTTTGTTCTAGTTTAATTGTAATCTTTAGTTTGATCGCCTTAAGTTTTGGTAGTTAATGCCATCTTAATAAGGATATTCTTATAAATATCCATGTTTCGGTTTTAGTAAGAAGTTAGATAATTTCAAATTAGATTTCTATAATTCAACAACAATACTTTGTTTTGCGTTTTACTTTTGATCAGTGGGAATGAAAGCAAGGAGTTAATTCAATCATTGTGTTAAAAGATCTTACTTGAGGAAGAGCAGGGCTCACTCAACCTTTGGAATGATCTTGTGTTGGTATTTTTTTAAGTTATGATATTTTTGATTCATTCATAGTTAAATTTGAAGTAGATGTTAATTCTGAATTATTAAGTTGTTAAATCATTTTCTGACTTAGTTAATGATAATTATGGATAGTTATTGTTGCTCGAGTTACTTTCAAGTTTTAGTTTGTTATGGTTAGATTAATATTTTTAAAATCATTATAGGGTTTATCAAATTAATTAGATTTAGGTATAGTTTGAATTAGTTAAGTTTGGTGTTATTTATTAAGTTTCATTAGAAGAGATGATAGGAACTTATGGAAGGATGAAGTTGGAGTTTGTTGAAAATCTGTTTGTGGAGATTAGTTTTTATGCTTTCTAGAGTAATTTTCATTTCCTCACAATTCAATTATGTTCTTAAAATAGTGTTTAGTTTCTAGCAATTAATTATGGATTTCTTTTAAAAGAAAAATAGGATTAGTTTGGATTTCGTGTTTTAGATTAAGAATTAAAGTAATCATTAGTCATCTCCATGAATCAGTCTAAATTAAGTTCAATAAAGTCATAAATAAGTCAACAAGATTTTAAATTAGAAAATAAGATAGAATTAAACTTTAGGAATCAATCGCTATAGTCCAGCTCCTAAGAGCTCCTAACAGCTCCTGAAAGCTCCTTAAGTAGGAAAATCGATACCTGAAGTCACTGTTTATAGTGCGAAACCCCCCAAGGAATTTGTGAAAACTATCCTTATCATATATTACTTTGAGACACACCCAGTTCGATACATAATTGATTAAATGATGCAAGTTGTGACATCAATGACCTTGCCCATCATTTTTGGCGTTGTTGCCAAGGATACTTAAAAGATCTAGCTATTTAGAGTAAAGCCTTAGTGTTGATAAGGAAGAGAGATATGAATTGTGGATGAGACAAAACATAGACCATCTAGGAAGGTTTCTTCCACAAAACATTAATTTTCATAGAATTAGTGATTTTGATCAGGAATAGGATATTCAACAATACTAGATCAAAAATCAAGACAATAATCAAGAACATCCAATTGAAAATTAAGAAGAAAATAAAAATCCATTTCCAAGAGAAGTAATGGTTGACCAACCAGTACATCCCCTAGCAAATAGGACCTTTTCAAATCCAATCAATCTTGAAATACAACTTGATGAACCTCCTATGAAGAATATTTCACCCTCAGTTCTACCTACCTTTAGGAGAAAGACTTCAGAAGACCCTGATCAATTCCTATTTGAAATCAAAAATTTATGCGAAACCTATGACTATGTAATAGATAATCAGAAGTTGAAGTTGTTTCCTTCTACTTTGAAAGAATCGGCTTTAAGATGGTTCATGGGTTTAGGATCAGGAACAATTAGAACTTGACAACAAATGGAAACCGAATTCTTGGACAAATACTAAGATTACTGTCGAGTAGGGGATAGGAAGGAGGAATTTTTTTGAATGAGGCAATTAGAGGACAAAATTATGGAAGACTATGTTGATAGGTTCCAATTTGGGCATTAGAGGTGTACTAATAGGCTGGACAATGAAATTAGCAAGACAATTTTCCTAAGAGGGATTGATGACGAGTCAAGAGAATCCTTGAATCTAATGGGAAAAGGAAACATTAACAAGCTCTCATTGGATGACATTGTGGAGATCTATAGGAACTACTCTAGAACTAGAGTGGGGACTAGAAACTCCAGGCGAAACAAGGCTAATACCATTGTTGTATAAGAGGTAATGGAGGAATTGGTGAAAATGAAGTCTGATCTGCTTCTGCATCTTAACATGCAAGAAAATAAGAGGACCACTAAACCATTGTTAATTTATTGCTCCAAATGTAGGGGAAAACACCATTTGAGAGAATTTCCACTAAATTAGGTTGAGATCTGTGAGATTTGTGAAAAATCACACTCAACAGGTTCATGTAATATTTTGGCTAGCATAAAAAGAAATCTAAAGAAACCACCAATAATTGAGGAAGAGCTCAATTATGTTGGTCAAAGGCCTCAAAATTCAGGGTACAATTCTAATCAGAGACAATACGGTTCTACGCCAAACTGGAATCAAAACCCATGGCAGAATCATAACCAATGGACCCCTCAATATCAACCACCTACTTATTGGAATAAACCCAAATAGATAAATCTCGAATGGAATCAACAACCACAATGGAAAGCCAATCAACCCTCATGGCAACAGAATCAAAACCAATTCCAATCATGGAAAAATCAAGGACAAAAAAACCCCTGGGGGAAAACGCCTCCAGAACTTAATGCCCCTAATTCTCCCAATGAACAGGTGAACCAACCTCAACTGCTAGCTCAACTTGTTGCCAATCCAAGAAACACATGCAATGATGCAAATCCCCCTAATGTGAATTTAATTGATGTAAATGACATACAGTTGAGAAATCGCACTTTGCACCGTCAACCAGAAGATAATATTCAAGAAAGAGGGGGAGAAAATGAAAATTTAACTAAAAAACAAACCTTGGAGGAAGAACAAACTGTCAATCAAGCTCCCTACCCCGAGATATTAAAGGAAAAGAAAATCACTCCTAAAATCCCTCCACCTAATCACATGAATGTAATTGATTCTCAACTTCTTAGAGAGTTGAAAAATATTAACATAAAGATACCATTGTTACAAGCAATCAAAGATATACCAGAGATCAATCAGTTAGTCAAATTCCTTTGTATGAAAACTCCAGGAAGGAAAAAGAAAATGCCTTCAACAATTCAAGTAGGGATAAAACTTACTGATGTATTATCAGGAAGACTTCTTCCACAAAAATATAATGATCCTAGTAGCCTTGTAATAACGATGAGTATTAATGGAATTCAAGTGTAAAATGTTTTAATTGATTTAGGAGTTGCCATTAATGTTATCACATCTAATACAGTACAAAAACTTGGGATGACAACTATTCAACTAACAATAATTGTTCTACAATTAGCTGAACAATCTACCACAAAACCAGAGGGTATAATAGAAGAGATCATGGTTACCATAGACACATGGGATTATCCGGTTGAATTTTTGGTTCTTAAGGCTAGAAAGAAAGATTTTGGATATCCAATCATCTTAGGAAGACCATGGTTAGCTATTGTTGCCACTTTGATTGATTGTAGATCTGGAAGCATGAACATATCAAATGGTCAAAAACAAAAAGAATTGCCAATCTACCCACCAACACAACCGACAATTCAACCAAACACTCAACTTTGGGTGGATGAAGATTTAGAGTCGGAAGGTGATGGGATTGTCGAGTTAGGCATGGTTACTATAACTAAACATGTTCAAGAGTGCGAAGAACAAGAGTTAACTTCAGAAATTGAAAGAAAAAACTGTTAAACGACATTACATGGAAAACATTCTTGTCCTCTGAATACTCTTGTTGAGAAATCAATAGATTCCACTAATGAAACCAAAGAGATTACAGTGGCTGGAGATAAACCTCTCAATATCAATTCATCCTTATCCCCAACGCAAGAACAAGAATTGAAAGACACTTTAGAAAAACACATTGAAGTGTTTGCTTGGGAATATACAAATATGAGAGGAATCCACCCTTCAATCTATAGTCACCACATTTACATAGAATATGTAAGACCAATCAGACAAGGACAGAGGCGTATCAATCTTATTCTTCGTGACATTGTAAAAAAAGAAATAGAGAAGCTGCTCAAAGTAGGGTTCACATACCCAATCTCTGATAGTCAGTGGGTTTCTCCACTGCTTATTGTTCCAAAGAAGAATGGTAAATGGTAGGTGTGTATTGGTTATTGAGAATTGAATAAAGCCACAAAGAAAGACCATTTCCCATTTCCATTCATAGACCAGGTACTAAATAACCTTGCAAGTAACAACTACTTCTCTTTTCTAGATGGCTTCAGTGGATATAACCAAATCCAAGTAGCCCCTGAAGATCAAGAAAAAACTACCTTTACTTGTCCTTGGGGCACATACACATATACAGTCTTACCATTTGGACTATGTAATGCGCTTGCCACATTTCAAAGAGCAGTGCTAGCCATTTTTGCAGACTTAACCACTTCTTGTGTTGAAATTTATATGGATGATTTTACAGTCCATGCCAAAACATTTGATGAGGCACTCCAAAACTTAGACAAAGTCTTACAAAGATGTAAGGATCATAGATTATCACTCAACCATGAAAAAATTTCCAATATGATGACCGAGGGCATTGTTTTGGGACATCACATCTCAAAAGAGTTGATAAAGGTCGATCCCAAGAAAGTTGAGATCACACAAAACATTGAAATCCCTAAAAGCCAAACAGGAGTTCGAAGTTTTCTTGGCCATGTTGGGTATTACAGAAGATTTATTTAAGGATTTAGTAAAATTACATCACCACTATTTACCCTGCTCAAGAAAGAAGAGGAGTTTGTATGGACTAAAGATTGTTAAAAATATTTTGAGACAATCAAAATAGCCTTAACAACTTCTCCAATCATTAGAGGACCTATTTGGGGAGAACCATTTCACATACATGCAAATGCATCCAATCTAGCTATTGGAGTAGTGTTAGGACAAAAAGATGGCAATGATGCCATGCATGCAATTTATTACATTAGTAAAAATTTAAATCCTGCAGAGAGAAATTATACAACAGAAAAGGAATTTTTAGCCGTAGTTTACGCAATAAACAAATTTAGACATTATATTATAGGCTACAAAGTCTACATACATACAGACCATGCTTCAATTAGGTATTTGATGAACAAGGTTGTAGTAGGTGGATGTATCATTAGATGGTTATTGTTGTTGCAGAAATTTGATGTTACTATCATTGATAATCCTGGAAAAGACAATGTTTTTACTGACTTTCTTTCCAGAATTGTTTAACAGGATAATCAAGAAATAGTGGATCATACATTTCTAGATGAACATCTATTTTCTATATCAATTCATCCACCATGGTTTTCTAATTTAGAAAATTACCTTGTAACAAGAAAATGTCCTAGTCACTTTAGTCAAAAACAAAAAAGAGGTTAATTCGTGAAAGTTCTCAATTTCAGTGGATTAAGGCTCTTTTGTTTAAATTTTTCCCTAACCATGTTTTGCATAGATGTGTATCTGAGTTAGATGTTTATGATGTAGTGCATGCCTACCATCATGAGCCTGAAAGAGGACACTATTTAGTAGTGCGAACAGTTCACAAAATCTTAGGAGTTGGCTACTTTTGGCCATCAATGACAAAGGATGTTTCATTCTTTGTCACACATTGTGATGAATGCCAAAGGATGGGAAGACCCATGCTAACCATGGAGATGTCATTTCAACCACAAATAGCTCTAGAACCATTTGAAAAATGGGGCAGAGATTTTGTCGGACCTATCGATCCACCTTCAAGAGGGCAATGTTAAATCCTTTTTTGTACTTATTATGCAACAAAATGGGCTGAGTTGAAAGCATTACCAACAACAACCGAAGATAAGGTTGCAAATTTTCTGTACAAGCAAATTTTACAAAGATTTGGTGCACCCAGAGAATTTTTTTCAAACCAAGGACCACAATTTGTATCAATAATGATGGAACCATTTTTTTAGAAATATCAGATGACTCATAGAAAATCTTCGTCATATCACCCTCAGGCGAATGGACAAGTGGAGGCTACTAATAGAGAATTAGAGAATATTCTGACAAAAATAGTTTCATTAAGGAAGAAAAACTGGGTAGATAGGTTGGGTGAAGCAGTGTGGGCCTATAATACCACATGGAAAACAACAACTGAATTTTCTCCTTATGAACTAGTGTATGGAAAGAAACCAATTATGCCAATTGAATTTGAATTAAAAAATTGAAGATAGCTATAGAAATTCGAATTGATCTACCAGAAGCAAAAAAATTCAGCTTAATAGACTTGATGAAATGAGAGTGGAGGCACTTCAACACAGAGGTGATTCAAAAGAAAATGAAGGAATGGCACGATAAACATATTATGTCCAGGCAGTTCAAATCAGGAGATTGGGAATTGTTATTTGACTCCAAATTTGAAGATTTTAAGGGGAAGTTCCATACAAGATGGTTAGGACCCTATGAGATAGATCAAATATTTGAAAATGGATTTGTCCAATTAGTGCCAATTGATGGAGAAAAGAGAGTTATGTTAGTAAATGATCATCGTCTGAAAACATATCATAAGCCTACATCCAAAGAAGAATTTTTAGATGATCTACAACACAGAATTGAACATTTTCTCATGGAAGATATTTCTTCCATGAGAGAAGGTCTCAAAACTTTTGAGGAAGGCATCAATAAATAGGGTAAATTGAAAACCAACAAATGGCAATTTACCTTGAGAAAAAAAGAAGTAAATTGAAAACCAACAAATGGCAGTTTGCTTTCACAAAAAAGAAAAGAAAAAAAGAGATAATTGAAAACTAGCAAATTGTGGTCTATCTAAGTTGACTCTTGAAGGCTCCTGAAGATTGAAGACTCTGAAGACTCTGTTTTTGGTCAATAGCTCCTAAAGGCTCCTGAAGAGCTCCCAAAAAGCTCCTAAAGGTTCGTGAAGGTTGAAGCCTCTAAAATACTTTGTATCGCTCAAATAGCTCTTGATGACTCCTAAAATTCCAAAGCTCCTGAGAGCTCCTGAAGTACTCCTAAAAATTTTGACGATCTTGAAGGCTCTCAACTCATGTAATTTTAAGGCTCTTGAGAGCTCCTGAAGGCTCCTAAAGAACCCCTGAAGGCTCCTGGAGAACTCAAAGGCTCGAAATAAATTAAGGTGTAAATTTAATGTGAATATTACTTTCGAATATTATTTTCTAAGGTAGTTAGACTAACTTAAAATAGGTAGATATTTATGAATATAGACATCTCCGCCATACTATTAATTAATGATGATAATAAATAAAATTTTAATCATTTCAAAAAGTAGTAGATGGTTGATATAAGGAATGATGTGACATTGATTATTTTAGTCAATGATAATGGATCTTTTCATGATTCGGTTGTCTTTTCAAAAATCCTCCTAAGTACAGATTGACATGTGTAATGAATGTCGCTAACCTTGCAAATTGAATTACAAGCTTCATGTTGTAGCGTGTGAATTGTCTGAAGCATTAAATAAAATAAATGTAGAAAGTTAATGGCACATCATGTCATTTTTAAATTGGCTACTCCCAAATCAAGAAAAAATCATTCCACATTTTTGGTAAGTAATTCAAACTGCTAGTTCAAGTCCACCAGTGAAATACGCCATTGCAGAAGTCTGCCATTGTTGACAGAGAGAGATGGGGAATAAGATAAATTCTGAGCCGGAGAACTTCAATCTTGACTCAGAAACCAAAAGATTGCTAGAAGAAGCTAGGTGGCTAAATTTTGTGATGCAGTATGAAGGCTTCCAGCCAGAAATGGTTGGGGAATTTGTGAGAAACTTTAATGTGAATGTTACCAGAGTAAGAGGAGAGATAATTGAAGTTACCCCAAAAATTATAAGTGAAATTTTTGGAATCCCAGCTGAGGGAAAACCGGTTAACAAGGGTCGAGTTAAATTTGAGAAATTGGTGATTGTGTTTCACCAGGAGCCGGAAAGAAGGCCAAAACTCCAAATACATAAAGGAGACCAGCATGGCATAGATCAAAATAGTTTGGATGAGTCATGAGAACTTTTGTGACTTGGCTCATGATGTTCTTCACTAGCGACAGATAGTATGGCACAATATTGGGCCCTGGAATGCAGTTGTTAATACATTTGAGGTATGGGGAGAAAAAACCTTCTGCTAGGATAAATTTTCCAGCGTTTTTGTTCCAGCAAATCTCTTCAATGATTTTGAGAGTAAAGGTTAGGGGTGAATCTTCTATAAAATATCATGGATTAATACATTTGATAATCAAACACCATTCTTTAAAAAAACTGGGAAGCAAGGCTGGTCAGAATTTTTGTCTACGCCTGTAGAGAAGCCAAAAGGAAACCCACAAGGGAACCCGCAACTAAAAAGGAAAGAATTGAGAAAGGGGAATCTTCTAAGAAAAGGGGAAAAATAAATTCACAATAATTTTCTAGGGTAGGCCATATTAGTTCCAAAAGGAGGAAGCAAGAAGTACATGGGGAAACCCCTAGCCATGTTGAGACCGTAGTGTCCACTCTTGAAGAAATACCTAAAGTCCAAACCCCTATTTCGAAAAGTCCAAAAGAAACTGTTATAGGGCATGAAGAAACTCATACACTAGTACAATCTCTTGAGCAACCCCAAATTCCTCCTGAAAACCCAATGCCGACTCCTGAAGGACCCCTTGTTTTTGAAATTCATGACCCTACTAAAGAGTCTGAAGCAAAAACTGAAGAACAAGAAGCATCTGAGGAATTTGAAGTAGAGGAAGTCGTGAGATCTCGTACACCTCCTCCAACTATAGAGCAAAGAAAAGGAAAAGAAATATTGATTAAAGAAGAAGAAATCCATGAAAAATTGAATGAAGAGGTGTTAGAAACTGAAGAATTATTGAGGGCTATGAAAATGTCCCAATTAGAAGCCGAATTGGAAAGAGAAAGGAAAAACATGCAATTCCTTGAGGAGAAATTGAGAAGAAAAGAAGAATTGCAACAATCTTTCAGCAAAACTCAAGAAATGGAAAGGAAAATTGAACAAAATGAAGGAAGGTTTAGAGAACAATTGAGTAAAACAAAGGATTCCCTGCAACAAGCTAGTGTGCAAGCATTAGCAAATGTTGAAGAAATTTCAAAATTAAAAAAGGAATTGCAACAAAAGGAAGAGCAATTAAAACAACAATCTATGCAATTTTATGCGCAAGAAGCGTCTACTTCCACAACTCCTCTGTGATACCTTGCTCTGCCTTCCATTATTTTGATATTTCTCCTTCATCCCAGTCTAGATATCTCTCATTGGTATCCTTGAAGTATAAGGAAGAAAATAAAGTGTTGAAAGAGTAGGTACAAAAGTTAGAGAAAGAGAAAAATGAGATTGAAAGGAGACTTGAGCAAGTGGAAAAAATTAGTTCTGCAATGCTTTCCATGAGAAGACCAGCTGGGATGTATGCTTTGTTTCTCACAGAAAGGTTTCTAGAATGGAAGTTGAATCAATTAATCTTAGGAAGAAGCCTGGATTACCATGAGGATCACGATTTTCTACAAGATTATTTTAAAAGCCACCTTGACATTCAAAATTTAATGTGTGAATTTTACCAGCATGGATTTTTAATGGGAGACAATAATGACTCTATGTTGAATATTTATGTTGGTGACCTTCAAATCAGATCATTTGTCTCTTTCATGCAAAATAAAATAGAATGGTCAAGGAGAATGGAAAAATATAAGGAGGCACATAGAAAGTATGGGTTACCAATGAGACCTAAAATGCCTCATGCTGGAAAGTATATCACAATAATATGATCAGTGGTAAGGCTCAATGAAGTTAATCCTCTTTATGTTTCAAACTTGATGAGTAGTATTGCTACATTCTAGAATGTTGAGGGAACACTTCCCCCATTAGCACTAAAGTCTTGTGAGGAAAGGTATCAACTCATTCTTGAGACAGTTAGAAGAAGGGAGCCAATTAGTCCAAACAATATCAGTTGGAGTTTGGTCAAAGTCAGACATGTCATCACCTTGATTCAGCAGCAAAAAGAATTTTGGGTCGGCATGAGATTTAGAATGCCGATAATCATTATGCCCGCACCAAAGCTCAAAGAAATAATAAAATGTACCTGATGGAGTGTTAATACCATGGTTTGAAAATATAATACAAAACCATGGCTTTGCACTCAATAGCAGATTACCAAACTAGTACAAGGAAGGAGTATTTGACTGCTACATTTGGATGGAGGCACTGAATAAGGAAAATGAAAACACCATCATTCTTGATGAGGAACCATGAGGACATGGACTAGAAAAAGTGGGGAAGAAAATGATGAGAGCATCATAATACTTTCATTTAAAGAATTTTATGTTTAAAAGACTTGTTTTTTTTGTTAATTGACATGATTGACAGTAGATTATAGATTAACATATTTACTTATTTTTCTTATGTTTAGCTAAATTAGTAGATATATTTGAAGTAATGGTTTATGTTAATTGTGTTACTTTATGATGATATTTGTTGAGATAATTATGCTACACTGATCTTTTACTACCATAAATGTTATCCTTTTCTTAAGGGTTTTGAATAGGGTATTTTAAAGGTTGATGTGTGGTTAAACTCTTTGTTTAATCATGATGATGAATACACCATAGCTGGGCCCTACTAGATGATGAGTCACTCAAGTCCAATTCAACTTCTTCATAGTTGGTTATGGAACATTCACTTCCAGCACCAATCTGGCATAGTTCCCTTTAGTTTGGTTTTAGTTTTGTTCCAGTTTAAGGGTGAAGACACAATAGTGGTTTACAATTCAAGTGAGGAAGGAAAACTCACAAAAAATGAATGCATGGAAAAAAACTTGATTTTAGGGGTTCGACCGAACCCATTAGGGGTTCGCTAGAACTTGGGTTCAGGCGAACTCTTTTAATGCTTTCCCGCCAAAAAATCCAAGAAAACCCCTTATAAAAGGGGGGTTTGAATGAACTAGGGTTCGAATGAAACCCAATTCGAGCAAACCCCTATGGGTTCGCTCGAACCCCCCTTATTCCTCATCCCCTCTAAGACACAAAAAAAACCATGAATTTTGGCACTTTAGAGCTTAGGTTGAGGATGAAAATGGATGAATCTTCACAAACCCAACTGGAATCAGGTAGTCCTCAGAACAAGCTATCCAATGAATATAATTTTAATATGTTTTGGTTTTATTATGAATTTGGTTTTTTAGTTTTATTAAACATAGGTTTTTCATCGAAAATGAAGGTCTTTGTTCTGCACATGTGGAAAAATAGCAGATTATCAAAAAAAAAAATTGAAAAATATGAGTGCACCAGAGATTGAAGTCCTTGATCCAACAAAAAAATAATAATAATTTTGATATATACAAAAAAAAATTATGCATTATACGGTCGCGCTATGTCTGAATTGTAATTGGTTTGACTTCAAAACTTGATTAAAGAAAAAATATTCAATAAAAAACTGTCTAACCAAGTGTAACCACTAGATATCAAAGTTACGAATCTAAATTCAAAAGAATTAGAATTTTATCCTTCATGGAAAAAAAATTATGCATTATACGGTGTGTCACTTTTTAAAAATACTATTTTTTGAAAAAAAATAGTTTTCATGGGAGATGGAAAAAGAAGTGCAATATGATTCCAAAAATTTTGAAAAATATATTTTTAGAATCTACAGACAAAATTTGATGAGACTCTAGTTTGCATCATCTTCAAATTCTTCACGGTTTAGCCGCTATAGGTGCCCGAATGTGAAGATTTAGTTAAAAATAATAATTTCAGTGTCCAATTTGGCCAAAAATTGTAAACCACTATTGTGGGATCACCCTTAATTGTAATCTTTAGGTTGATCGCATTAATTTTTGGCAATTAACACCATGTTAATAAGGATATTCTTATAAATATCCATGTTTTGATTTTAGTAAGAAGTTAGATAATTTCAAATCAGATTTCTACAATTCAACAACAATACTTTGTTCTGTGTTCTACTTTTGATCAATGGGAATGAAAGCAAGGAGTTAATTCAATCACTGTGTTAAAAGATCTTACCTAAGGAAGAGAAGGGCCCGCTCAACCTTTGGAATGATCTTGTGTTGGTATTTTGTCAAGTTATGCTATTTCTGATTCATTCATAGTTAAATCTGAAGTAGATGTTAATTCTGAATTATTAAGTTGTTAAATCATTTTCTGACTTAGTGAATGATAATTTTGGATAGTTACTGTTGTCGAGTTACTTTCAAGTTTCAGTTTGTTATGGTTATATTAATATTCTTAAAATCATTATAGGGTTTATTAGATTAATTGGATTTAGGTGTTGTTCAAATTAGTTAAGTTTGGTGTTATTTATTAAGTTTCATTAGAAGCGATGATAGGAACTTATGGAAGGATGAAGTTGAAGTTTGTTGAAAATATGTTCATGGAGATTAGTTTTTATGCTTTCTAGAGTAATTGTCATTTCCTCACAATTCAATTCTATTCTTAAAATAGTGTTTAATTTCCAACAATTAATTATGGATTTCGTTTAAAAGAAAAATAGGATTAATTAGGATTTCGTGTTTTAGATTAAGAATTAAAGTAATCATTAGTTGTCTCAATGAATCAGTCTAAATTAAGTTCAATAAAGTCAGAAATAAGTCAACAGGATTTTAAATTAGAAAATAAAATAGAATTAAATCTTAGGAATCAGTCACTACAGTTCAGCTCCTAAGAGCTCCTGATAGCTCTTGAAAGCTCCTGAAGTAGGAAAATCGATACCTGAAGTCATTGTTTATAGTGTGAAACCCCCCAAAGAATCCATGACAACTATCCTTATCGTATATTACTTTGAGACACACCTGGTTTGATACATAATTGATTAAATGATGCAAGTTGTGACATCAATGACCTTTCCCATCAAAGAGGTCACATACTTTAGAAGATGTTGAGGCTCTTAACAAGCATTATGTTATATAAACATTCGATCATGAGCTAGATGAAGAAAATCCCCAACAACACAAAGATGTAGTTGAGAAGGTTAATCTTGAAGAACATCTCTCTCAAGGAAAAATAGATATTGGCACGGATGTGGAGATACTCGAGGAACCTCCACTAATTGGCCAAGAAAAGGGCCCGATGTGAGAACAAGAATTACCTCCTAAAAAAGAGGAAGAAAAGAAGAAAGATAAAGAAGGAGAAGATGCACCGGAAAAGAGCTCTAAGCTTGAGCATCATATTGAGATTAACATGAAGAAGAGAAATTACCCCAAGAAGAGGGCATTACTAAAGAGAATGTAGCTTCCACTGAGCCTAATAGAGGGAAGACTATATAGATAGATGACTCAGATGAAGAGGAAAAGAATGATCAAGAAGATTCGAATGATGAAGAGGAGCAGCCTCAAAATGAACAAAGAGAGGAAGGTGATCATGAATCACCCAAGGGACAAACCGTGGTACTTGACTGGCTAGAACGACAATTGAAAAAGAACGCTCTTGTTGTTGCAGACCCTAAAGCAAGGCTTGATGCAATAATAGCCAAGGAACAAACAAAAACTAGAAAATAGAAGAATCCCAAGGCCTACTCTCACATTACAGTGGATGCCTTCAGGTCCCAGATGATACAAATTTCCACCCCTGTGACAGATAAAGATACAGGCATTGTGCAAGGTCAAGGGTGCAACATATCCACCATAAATTGGACCCAGCGACCTAGGAAAAAAAGATAGATGAATTTCAAGGGTCAATAGCAACCATTGTACAACAAATGAATAAGGATTAGTCAACAAAAGAAGAATTGAAAGCATAGGTAGTGGATCTCACCGCTTATATCTAGTAGTGGACGTCTACAAAAGAAGAGACTCCACCAGAATCGTCATTTCCACCCTCCTTACTGTCAATAGAAGATATTAGTAAAATGGAGAAAAGGAAGAATTGGACCAATTCCATGACCGAATGGCTCAATAAGGTAGTATTCATCGGTGACAAAGGGATCAACCATGTAGTCACAATGTACAACAGGTATCGAAGCTTTTAAAAAGACACAAAAAGTATGATGAATAACTGTAAGGAGTTCCCAGAAACATACAAGATCACTTATCCTAAGTTGGAGTGTATCCTTAAGCTTTCTTGAGATATCTGGGAAAAGGAGCTAGAAATTGTGAAGGAAGACCACTGGCTGGTGGAAACTTGGCTAATAAATTTGGATTATAGAAAGAAAGTTTTGGAAAAGTTTTTGCACGAACTTGAAGTTGATCATGAGTGGGCTGCCGAGCATTGAGTAGATAGTGCTGAATATCTGAAGATGATGACCAATTTTGAGATGCTCGGCTCAAAGTTAGATTCAGAGAAGATCAAGCCTTTGTTTCGTAAGAAAATGGAGTAAGGAGCTAGTGATATATTATCACTAGAATTTATGGACTTTTCTATGAGAGCTTTCATGTGGACAAAGTAGATGATCAAGGCTACCTCAAATTATGTAGAGAATTGACAAGAAATCATTGAAAGAATCAAGAGGATGTCCTTCTAGATCCTCAAATCCAAGCTCTCTGAAGAAAAGAAGCTTATAGCTATGTTTGGAAAATTCATCAATTATGCAAATGCTTAGAAAGAGGTTGGAAATACCATCATAGATGATGAATACTTGTCAAAATAACTACAAAGGATGGTAGCCACTAAAAGACAAAATTGCTAAAGTGTTAAGGCCACTAAATGACAAAATAAGGAAAAAAACAAGCATGCATTTTATATTGCTATATATTTGGGGGTAGGTGAAACCCTAATGTAAAATGAATATGAGCCACACAATGTAAATGAATTTTCCATTCATTTTTCTTTTGGAAAACTATAAATAGGGGCATCCTCTCATTTTCAAGGAGAGAGATGAGTTGTGTAAAGGCATGCTGCAGAAAATTAATGAGAATAGCATTGTTTTGATGGATTCTTGTGTTTTCTTCTCATGTGTGCATGATTCATTCTCTCAATCTTATATTTTAAATTTGTTGTTCTAGTTTTAAGTTGCTTTTAGTTGTTAGTTTATGTTGCACTTTAATGGTGAAGAATGCTATGGTGTTGATATCTTCCTTGCTCATACTTTTTATTTTCTATTGATCATAAACAATAGTGTAAAGTTAGTTTGAGCATTTTTTATATAAATGCACTTAAGTTCATCCATTTTTCATGCTTTAATGGTGAATGGATGGTTGAAAATATGTATACTTTAGAAGATTGCACTTGTTTCATGAGACTTTAGATTGCTCTTGGTGAAGTGGAACTTAGTTCTAGGAAGGTTGTCCGCTGTAGCATCCTCCATTTTTATTGTTCAACATTAGTTGTAAGTCTAGGAAACTTCTTATCCCTTTTCCCTTTTGACCTTTCTTTGAAAAAAAGAGTTAAAACAAAGTTCTAGCATCATCTCAAAACCAAATTAGATGGAAAAGATGGAGTTTTAGTTTGTTTTCTTGAACTTGCAGCAGTTGTTCTTCATTTCTAGAATTTACAAAACTCCTTCCCCAGATCCAATTCCCTCCAAACTTAGTGACCATAAATGCCCTTTGTGATTACTCGCAAATCACATCAACTAATTGAACTATTCCAAGCTTAGTGATGATCTGACACCCGAGAGACCTTGGGGTGATTTCTAAACTTAGTTGCATAAATCACCTTTCAAGAGAGGCATTGCACCTGTGCATTATCTATGTTTAGAAGTGCAAAATCACCCATCAACATAGATGTTAAAGAGGGAAAGGTAATAGATTAGGATATTTTGTAAAGAGGCTTTCACAAGTTGTAATTTCCTAACTTAGATTAATAACCCCCCTTTCCAACCATCAAGTTTCCATTGGATCTTTTCAAGGATGTAATTCTAATACTTGTTGTGAGGTTTTTTAGTAATGAGTGGGAATCCCAAGTAAGTGGTTGGGAGAGCAGCTTCTTGGCAACCAATAATGTTTAAAACTCTCTCTTTTATAATTTGAGTTGTATTAAAGAATTAAATCTTACTTTTGTGATAATTAATGTATTGTCCCAAAAATTTAGCATATTCATTAAGAGTATCATTCCATAGTCTAGCTTGTGAAACTGAGGCTTCCCCCAAAATAATGGTGTCATCTACAAATTGCTAGTGTGAAGCCAGAGGTAGTGAGGAAGCAACTTTGAACCCTTTTAGTTGTTTGGTTTCAATAAGTTTTTAAAATTTTCTCCCCAAGATTTCTACCACAATAACAAACAAGTATAGTGAGAGGGCATCACCTTGTCTTAGGCCTCTATCATAGGAGAAAAAACCTTTCGAGATGTTGGTTATTTTCTTAGAACCAAACTTAATCTCAGTCCTTACCTATGAATCTACTAGAACTCAATCATCAACAAGGTTGAGGATTGGCCAACACTTAAGTGAAGCATTTAGTACCTCACTTCTCTTC
>VDFB02392556.1:0-36511 GCA_007258455.2 Sequoia sempervirens | reverse complement strand
CTCATACACCACTTTTGGGGTATGAGTTTTGTGTGGCCCAAAATTAAATTTAATTCAAATTCTTGGTGGGATTTTATTCTCCTAGATCTGATGTCGGCTTGTAGTGTTGTAATTTCGAGAAATTTGGCATAAACAATTATAAATAAAAGGTTATTTCACTCATTTTCACCTAATACTTTCAAGAGAGCATGCCTTATAGAAAACTTGAGTTTACAAGAGCCTTCAAGAGTTTACAAGACTTCACAAGAGTATTCAAGAGCATCTTTAAAGCATTCAAGGGAAAAAAATCATCAATTGTTGCAAAAATTCAAGACCCATCATCATGTCAAGGTTATCAAGCATCAAGCATGTTGTTGAGCTAGTGTTGTGATGTTGCATTCAAGATCCAGGGTTAAGCATTGTTCCACAATTATTTTAAGATCTAGATCTACATCCTTCATGGTCATTTCATGTTAGATTGTTGATTTACAAGACATCATTCAAGGTATCATTATTCATGTTTCATGTTCCATGTTTTATTTTTCATGTCCTTGTTTTATTATCTCACAATTTGGTTTAATTACCTAAAAGGGTTTTGACTAAGGCAAACCCCTATTCCCTAACAATCAACAAGTTTCTCTTCTCTTTGGTGTGTGATTACAAATCTAGGTGTCTTGGAGCTTGAAGATCCTTTGAAGAGTAGGCTGCAAGGTTGAAGAAAGTCATCAAGTTGTCACAAGGTTGTCATCTTCACAAAAAGTCACCTACAGGTTGCAAATTACGATTTCAGACCCAGAAATAAAGTGTGATAGAAAGAGCAGAGTTAGGAGAGCATATCTAGGTCTTAACCCTCTTAAAAAACATACTTGGATTCATACGCAACCTTGGGTGTATGAGTCCTAGTACTACCATTTTTTGGGTTTCAGGAGATTCAGATTAAGCACTGTCAAATTCCAGTTTTGGCACAAAAAACCGAGTCTGGGACTAAATTACCTAGAATGGTGTATGAGTCCCAATGGGAAACAAATAGAAATTTTTAGGGTTTTGGAGCTTGTGTTTACCTCATCACTCTTTCAGGTGCACCTCTGTTCATTTCTAGTTTGATATCTTGATTTCCCATTTCATTCCTAGGTCATTTGGTTAGGTTTTGCATGGTACTTTGCATGATTCATTCATCTCTTGTCTTTCCAAGCCCTAGCTTGGTGTTGAACCCTTCTTATTATCTCTAATCAAACCCTAGGATACCTTATTTCAATATCTCTTTCCCCCTTTGTATCTTCAGATTGAGATCTCTAAGGTTTCCTTGAGTGTAACAAGTGTGAAATAGGAACCCTACCCATGTGCTCCATTCCTCAAAGGTGGCATGTACTATTTCCATTGCTACATTTTGGTGAACCTGACATGAACACCCCTTTTATGATTTGGAGTGCATCATAATCCTAGATCTAGCTTACATTGACTTTGCATTAGGGTTTTGCATTAATTAATTGGCATTTAGGGTTTCTAAATATTGCATTAGTGAAATTGCATATAGGTTGCATTTTTGCATCTTGCATCATTGAATTTCATCTAAGAACTATAATTTCACTTAGCCTAAACATCATCCTAACTATAAAACACAACATTCACACAATTTTCTAAAAGTGGTGTAAAAACCCTAATTCGAGACTCATTCGCAAGTCTGGGCGATTTAGTCCCTATACAAGTTATTTTGCCTACTTTTTGGGATATTTGTGTAATGTAGTTTCCAACATTTAAACCCTTAGAAAACCCTAACTAGGACTCGTATGCCCCTCTGGGCGAATTAGTCCCAGATCAGCCCCAATACTACCTTTTATAACATTAAAAACCTTGTTTCTACACTTCTATTTGTTGTCATTAGTTATCTATTTCAGTGAGCTGAGTTTTTGTTACATGCATTTCACTAAATCTAGCTTAAATCAATTCATTTTATGCATTTGTTAATTTTGAATTTGTATTGACAACATTTCATTTTCAGATTGTTGCATAGTGTAATTAGTAAATTACCTTGTTTGAAATCTAAAAATTGTATTTACACATTTCATTCTAGGCCTTTACATTGCACTTTAAGTCTTTTCCATTTTAAGTTTGCATAGATTAATTTTCACAAAATTTTCGTATCTATATTTTCCAAGATTGCAAAGAAAAATGTAGTCAATAAGCATGTTAGTCATTCATTCAATATAATCCCTAGTTATGAGAGTCTCTTAGAAAGTGAAAATGTTAATGATTTCCTTAAACCTACACCTCCCCTTATATCTCATGTTTGCGGGAATTATGTGATAGAAGATGACACAAGCATATATAACCATGACAATCATACTTGTTCTTCTCTTGATACCTCTTTGTTAGTGATGAGGGTATCTTGGTGAAAGAAGATGCAATCGTTGAGAATCATGAAATTCTTGATTGTCCTTCTCTTCCTCTCCCTTGGGAAGATATTATGGCACAAGAGAACGAGATCATAGACACATTTCTAAACATCACCTTACCTAGTCTCCATTCATCCCTTTCTTATGAGAGTGTCTTAGTGAAAGAGGATGAAATTGTAAATAAACATGACACTCATATTCATTATTCACCTAGTATCTCTCCTAGTGGTGAGGAAGATACTTTGATGTTAGAAAATGTAATCAATAAGAGTCATGAGAATCTTATGTGTCTCTCCTCTCTTAGGGAAAACATTATTGAACAAGCAAACACCATCATCGACAAACAATAAAATACAACCATTGATAACTCCCTTGCTTGTGATGAAGTCATTTTAGAAGAACCAACCTCTAAATGTCATGAACATCTAGTTTGTAGTTCTCCAAAAAACTCTCCTCATAGGGAGTGTTAGGATTTAGGTGTCATCAACCTTGTAAATCCTTTAATAAATTATTCCCCTAAAGTGTTTTCAAAATTTACCCGTAAGAGGTGAAACCGTTTAACCAACGGTGGTGAAAGAGACAATGTAAATGTAGTGCTACCGTTACCATTTGTCTTTTAGGAAAAGAATAAAATAGCTAGTCGTCCCACTTGGAATCTTCTAGAATGAGGTTGTTAGGATGTTGTAAGAGCATCTATGACATGTATGATAGTTGTCATAAGATACTATGACAGTATGACATATTCCTATGACAGTATGACATATTCCTATGATAGTATGACATATTCCTATGACAAGTATGACAGATTCCTATGACAGAATATGCTATCTTTGACCCTAGGTGCTCATGCATAAGTTATACCTTATGACAGTTGTAAGAGCATCTGTAAGAGGATATTCTTAGGTTGGCATGATCATTTCATGAAGGGAGGCGTGATTTTTCTGAGAAGGTATTGGATCCTATTGTTTGGTGAAACCATGGTGGTTTTCATCCTCACAAATCTCTTTAAATAGGGGCCTTGAGCTAGAGTTATTCAATTCAGTTTTGCAGGTTGCAAGGTAACAGAGTGCTGCAAGATTTTATAGGGATGATAAGAGAAGTCTATTGCTGCATGTAATATTTCATAATATTAGTAATATACTTGCCTCTCTTTCGGTGGTGGATTTTTTTCCCTTTGGGGTTTCTCCACGTAAATCTGTTGTTGCATGTGTTATGATTCTTCTATCTCTCTCTCTCATTCTTTCTTCACACTAAGGCTACAGGTTAATCTACATATTTTAGATTTGCAATCACCTATTTAAGTTCATATTGTAAGCTTTCTTCACCTTGATAATCAACATTTGGTATCAGAGCTAACGGTTTTGTTAAGGAAGGGACACTTTCCTTTTAAAGTGTTGAAGGTTTTTGCTACAGTGGGAGCTTTTGTGTTGTGGGTTTTGCAGATTTGTGAAAGATTGTATACCATGGCCTCCACCTCTCATCAAGATATTGAGAAATTCAATGGCACTGGGTATGAGATGTGGAAGTTGAAAGTGGAGGATCTCCTTGAGGAGAGAGATCAGTGGTTACCAGTTTCAGTTGATAAGAAGCCATCTACTTCAACCTTGTCGGATGAAGATTGGAAGAAGTTAGACAAGAAGGCTCGAGGGACCATTCAGTTGTGTCTCACTAATTTTGTCCTCTTGAATGTCTCTTCAGAAGACAAATCATACAAGCTTTGGAGGAAGATAGGTGAAATCTATCAAACTAAGAGTTTGTCTAACAAGTTGTATCTCAAAAGATGTTTATATTCATTAAAGATGAAGAATGGTGATTCTATTGCTGAACATTTGAATGCTTTTAATTTGATTATAAGTCAGCTTGCATCTATTGATGTTAAAATAGAAGATGAGGATAAATGTATTCTATTGATTTTCTCTTTGCCAGAATCTTGGGAAAATCTAATTATGGTTATAACAAGGGGTAGTGCAGAACCTAAGATGGATAATGTTATTCCCATACTTCTTTTAGAGGAGATGAGGAGGAAGACCATGCATAGTGGCTCCCAAGATGCCTTGCATGTGCTAGGCAGGCCCAAGGAGAAAGGGCCTAAAGGGGATAAGAAGAAGGATAAGTCTAAAGGACAATCTAAGACCCCTGGAAAGAGCAGAGTGAAGTGTTGGAACTGTGGCAAATGGGGACATGTGAAGAAGGAATGTAGAAATAAGAAAATGAATGCAGATTCCTTCACGGAAAAGTCCTCTAATAACAGTGATTATGATGCTTTGATTATTTTAGCTAAAACAGTTTGCAATGATGCTTGGCTTATTGATTCAGGTGTTTCCTTCCATATGACTCCTCACAAGGAGTGGTTTTCTACATACAAATAATATGATGGAGGAGAGGTCTTCATGGGTGACAACAGCTCACAAAAGATTGTCGGTAACGGAAAGGTAAAGTTGTGTTTCAGTGATGGGAGGGTTAAAATCCTTGATGATGTTTTACATATTCCAGGACTTACAAAAAGATTAATTTTGGTTTCCAAGTTGAATGATTCTAGAATGAATGTGGCATTTGACAAGTCTGGTTGCAGGATGGTAAGGGGAAGTTTGGTGGTTGCTAAACGATCTTGGACAGGGAATTTGTTTACGTTACATACCTCTACTTTTTGTAACTCCTCTTTTGTAATTAGCACTAAAAATGCATGTATGTTGTGGCACCATAGATTGGGTCGCATTGGTGAAAAAAGTCTTAGGACCATACTTGATAAGAAACTAGTAGATGGTATTTCTAATTATTCTGTTGGTAAAAATGATTTCTGTGAGGATTGTGTGTTTGGTAAACAAAACAGGTCATCATTTCCTAAAGGAACTAGTAAAGCTAATGGATTGTTAGAACTAATTCATTCGGATGTATGTGGTCCAATGGATATAGATTCTTTGAGTAGATCACGTTATTATGTTTCCTTCATTGATGATTACTCAAGATGTACTTGGATTTATTTTATGCATACAAAATCTAAATTTTTCACCAAATTTAAGGAATTTAAGGCATTGGTTGAAAAAAAAATGGATTATAAGATAAAAGTATTGAGATCTGACAATGGGGGTGAATATTGTTCTAAGGAATTTGATGAGTTTTGCAAACATGCAGGAATTGTTAGGAAAAAGACTACACCTTACACACCCCAACAAAATGGGGTAGCAGAAAGAATGAACCGTACATTAATGGAAAGAGCTAGGAGCATGTTAAGTAGTGCTAAGTTAGATAAATGTTTTTGGGCAGAAGCTGTTGGTACTGCTTGTTATTTAATTAATAGATCTCCTTGTAAAGCTCTTGTTGATAAAACACCTTATGAAATTTGGCTGGGTAAAAAGCCTTCAGTTTCACATTTAAGGGTCTTTGGTTGTGAGGATTTTGTTCATGTGCCTAAAGAGAAGCGGTCTAAATTGGATCCCAAATCTCAAAAATGCATCTTTGTAGGTTATGGTGAAAATATTAAAGGTTATAAACTTTGGAATCCACTAACACGAAAGATGATATTTTCTAGAGATGTTATTTTTAGGGAATTTAGAGCTAACTCTGAAGATGAGCAACCAAAGGAAAAGTAAAAAACAATGCATTTTGAAACTAAGCAAGAAGATGCACATGTGGAAGAATAGAGAGATGGACAAGAAGATGGAGAAGAAGAAGAGAGTTCTGAAGAATCTGTTGTAACAGAAGAAGTTGAAAACAATGAGGATGAACATGAGGAGGAATCTCTTACTCCACCTTTGAGAAGGTCCACAAGACAATGAAATCTAGTTGACAGGTATAGCCCACCTAATTTTCGTTGTAAATTTTCTTTGATATGTACTAATGATGAACCTAGATCTTTTAGGGAGGCTCTCTCTTCAGAAGAATGTGAGTCTTGGATGCAGGTCATGCAGGATGAGATGATGTCTTTGAAAAACTATGACACCTGGGATCTTTTTAGTTTTCCCAAAGGAAGAAAGGCCATTGGTTGTAAGTGGGTATATAAAAAGAAGTTTGGTGCAAACGGTAAGTTGGAATGGTACAAGGCCAGATTAGTGGCCAAGGGCTACTCCCAGAGAGAGGGAGTTGATTTTGGTGAAATATTCTCTATTGTTTCTAAGTTAACTTCTATTACATTCCTTTTATCCATTATTGTTGCTTATGATTTAGAAATAGAACAAATGGATGTTAAAACTGCTTTCTTGCATAGGGATCTCAAGGAAGAAATTTATATGCAACAACCTGACGGTTTTGTTGTGAAAGGAAAAGAACACTTGGTTTGCAGGTTAAAACAGTCTCTATATGGTTTGAAACAGTCACCTAGGATGTGGTACCAGAAGTTTGATGCTTTTGCATTAAAGATGGGTTTTGTTAGAAGTGAAGAGGATCACTGTGTTTATTTTAAAGTTATTGATGATCGGATACTGATTATTGTCTTATATGTGGATGATATGTTGTTCATTGGTAACAATAAGGCAATGATTAGGGAACTTAAAACTCATCTTTTTGGAACATTTGATATGAAAGATTTAGGTGCTACTAAATATATTCTTGGGATGGAAATCATTAGGGATCAAGTTCACAGAAAGCTTTGGTTAAGTCAGAGTAAGTATGTTAACACTATTTTGCAAAGGTTTAATATGCAGGACTGTAAACCAGTAAATATTCCATTTCTTGTTGGTACTAAGTTAAATTTAGACATGTGTCCTGAATTGGATGATGATATTGATGAAATTTCTAAAGTTCCTTATGCTAGTGTTGTCGGTAGTTTAATGTATGCAATGGTTTGTACTAGACTAGATATAGCCCAAGTAGTGGGAGTTTTAAGCAGGTTTATGTCTAACCCTGGTAAAGAACATTGGAATTTTGTTAAAAGGGTGTTTAGATATTTGTGAGGCACTTTTGATTACTATTTGGTTTATCATGGTACTGACAATGTTGATAAGTCATTGGACATACAAGGTTTTGTTGATTCAGATTGGGCAAGTGACTTGGATAGTCAAAGGTCCACTAGTGGCTATGTGTTTACTTTGTTTGGAGGTGTAGTAAGTTGGATGAGTAAAAGACAACCTATAGTTGCTTTGCCCACAACTGAAGCAGAGTATATGGTTGCTACACATGCCTCTAAGGAAGCGGTTTGGTTACAGAGACTTGGAAATGGTATTGGTTTTGATTGCAAGATAGTGAGGATCAGACGTGATAGTCAGAGTGCCATATGTTTGGCTAAAAATCCTATGTACCATGGTCATACTAAGCATGTTGATGTTCAGTATCACTTTGTGCGAGAAATGGTTGAGAATGGACAAGTCTTGATTGAAAAAATTGACACTTTGGATAATGTTGTAGATTCTCTTACAAACCCAGTCACCACGGAAAAGTTCTCTTGGTGCAGGAAGGCCATGGGCCTTGATCACTGTACTTAATTCTATGTAATTGTATCTCTATGGGTGTAATTTAAAATGTATGATGTCAAGTGAGAGAATGTTAGGATTTAGGTGCCATCAACCTTGTAAATCCTTTAATTAATTATTCCCCTAAAGTGTTTTCAATATTTACCCATAAGAGGTGAAACCGTTTAACCAACGGTGGTGAAAGAGACAATGTAAATGTAGTGTTACCGTTACCATTTTTCTTTTAGGAAAAGGACAAAATAGATAGGCGTCCCACTTGGAATCTTCTAGAATGAGGTTGTTAGGATGTTGTAAGAGCATCTATGACTGTATGACAGTTGTCATAAGATGCTATGATAGTATGGCATATTCCTATGACAAGTATGACAGATTCCTATGACAGAATATGCTATCTTTGACCCTAGGTGCTCATGCATAAGTTATGCCTTATGACAGTTGTAAGAGCATCTGTAAGAGGATATTCTTAGGGTGGCATGATCATTTCATGAAGGGAGGCATGATTTTTATGAGGAGGTATTGGAGCCTATTGTTTGGTGAAACCATGGTGGTTTTCATCCTCACAAATCTCTTTAAATAGGGGCCTTGAGCTAGAGTTATTCAATTCAGTTTTGCAGGTTGCAAGGTAACAGGGTGCTGCAAGATTTTATAGGGATGATAAGAGAAGTCTATTGCTACATTTAATATTTCATAATATTAGTAATATACTTTCCTCTCTTTTGGTGGTGGAGTTTTTTCCCTTTGGAGTTTCTCCACGTAAATTTGTTGTTGCATGTGTTATGATTCTTCTATCTCTCTCTCTCATTCTTTCTTCACACTAAGGCTAAAGGTTAATCTACATATTTCAAATTTGCATTCACCTATTTAAGTTCATATTGTAAGCTTTCTTCACCTTGATAATCAACAGGGAGGATATCATGGTGCAAGAAAATGAGAACATTGACACATGTCTTGTAAATACTAATAATGAGGCTTCCTTAGGTCATGCAAATAAAGACAAGTTTGTTGAGGTTATGATGACACAAATTGGATCTCCTTTACTTAATGAGCATCCAAAGTCACCTCCCATTAGTGAATCATATAAGAAAATAAGAGATTTCTTGAAATCTGTGATGCAATCTAATAGTAACAAGGTTTTGTAGCAACCAAGTTATAGCACAGTTTCTCAAACATGTAGGCAACCACAAATCACTCTCGCTTCATTACCATTACATCAACATATTTTGTTGAGTGTTGAAGACCTTAAATAGACTCCCGCTAATGTATCCATATGGAAAATTATTCAACTATCACCTACATATCGTTGTCTATTCAAAGAAATATTGCAAATAAAGCAGGATGAGATTCAATCTTATATGAAATTGAATAATGTAACACCTTGCTTTGATCACATGCAAATCACACAATCAAAAATCACATTCCCTAAACATGAATTACCCTCACTTGATATTCAAAACAAAAATGAAGCCTTGATGATAAAGGTGATCATTAATGAAATTGTAGTTTGGCACACTCTCATAGACAATGGAGCAGGTCTTAACCTTTGTAGCATTGACCTCCTAGATAAAATAAGCATGGACAAGAGCCTTATTCAACTTAATGATGTTAATATTTATGGCTTTGACAATGTTAATAGGAAACCACTAGGAATGATCATATTACCTATTGAGGTCGGACCTGTAGTGTTGCCTACCCCTATCCATATCATGCTAGGACCTCTTTCATACAACCTTCTCCTAGGGAGACCATGGATTCATGCTATGAAAGGAGTACCCTCTACTCTTCATTGTGTGATGAAATTTGAATACAACAACAAGATATACATGGTTGAAGCAGATGAACAAAGCTATAAATCATATGATCATAACATTCCAAAATCAAAAGTCAAACCTATACCAGTTGATGTAAATCCTAATTCACTTACAATGAAACTCTTTAGTGATAATTAGGGATCGTTAGATTTTACGTCTCGTTTCAATAAAGAATCCAAAATCTCACCCTCAAATTTGAAAGAGTCATATACAAAAAATTTGCTTTCAGACACAAGTTCTAGTGATGATTGGGGTTCATTAGATTTTACAACCTCCTTTATGGGAAATTGCAAAATCTCACAATCTAAACCAAAACATTAACCTTGTGTTTCATTTGCTCAACTTGGTTCTACGTCAACAACATTACCCCATGGTGGTGATGGGGTATATTCAACTCCCATCCCTCATGAGGGGATGATGCATAACTTTAAGAAACCTAAAAAGGATTTGTATTCTCATGAAGAAGCCAATCCTTCTTAGAAGCATAAACCCCCTTCATCTAAATTGAAAGATTGTTATGGTCTTGGATACAAATTCCCTCCTAAACATGGATGCAATGAAAATGCAAAGCAAACTAATATACCATACTCTTTCAAGAAAGATTTAGGTTTGCCGCCTTTATCTCTCTTTTCATTTAAGGCCTTATCATTTAGTGTGTGTATGACATCTTGTGCAAATAAAGAAACATTTAATATTATTGATCAATAGGGTATCTTGTCAAGACTCCTCCAACATCATTTTATCTCTCTTCCTCCAAGAACATGAAATAAATTTTACTACAAGAATTCATTTTGTGCATATCATAGAGTTCATGGTCATTCTACTAATGAATGTAAGTCTTTAAGTAACAAAATTTAAAACATCTTAGGGACTATGGTGCTCTTCCTTGTGATGAAGCACCTAGTTCCTCTAAATGAAACTTATTTTAATCCTATTCAGCTCATCCCTATCCTGCACTAAGTGGGGGAAACGGGTTAGGTGGCCTTGTCAAAGTATGTCACTTGTCGTCTCTTTTGGCTAGTTGACCACCTTTCATGGTACATATAAGAGCAAGCTTGGGATGTGGACGGCATGCCTCAAGTTGAATCGCATGTGACATTACATCGACACTCATGTTTCATTGTTTGATTTTCTTTATTCTTACGATGTATCATTTTCTTGGTGGTGTCATTGAGTCTGATTTCCTCTAAGAGCATGATATTTCTTTGACTTGTCCTCTCTTGGAGACATTTGGCACAATGTTCCCTAAGGAGAGACCTTACATGAACTAAAAAAAATCCCTTTGAACATACCTTACACTATTTTGCATTTACAACAATTTTTATATGGCCACCTTGCATAACACACTTTGCTTGCCTATGGAGCCATCTTGTTTGTTCATGAGTTTCAAGCATACAAAGCTTTGCTTGCCTCATGAAGCTCGAAGTTCATCATTATGTGGCACCTTGTCAAAGTTATCAAGAGGTATAGCTTTGGTATGGTTAATGTATGATGAGAATCCTAAACATGAGCATGACTTGAATCTCATTATACAGTGAGAAGCTGACATAGAGGCATGACTTTCTCGCTAAGCCACCCTTTTGGATACTCACCCAATGGACAGCCCAATGTTTCATTGCCTCAGAGTGAGCATGCATTTTTGGACAAACAAATTAGATCTGATCCACATCATGTTGGATAAATAGTCGAGGCTTGATCCACCTCTTTTTATCTTTGCTTATTTTTTTTTTCTTTCTTTTAGTTGTTGGCATTGTATGTGTATCTTGTTTTGTTGCATATCATACGCCTTGTGCATGTCCTTTTGTGCTTATGTCAGTTTGACGTAGGATCTTGGATCCTGGGGGCTTGACCACTCCCTTGATCTTTTTCATCCTAGACCATTTGCATTGGTACGCTTGGACCCCTCTTGAACGTCTACTTTATTGTGAGTTTGAAGCAAGTTCCTCCTCTCACTAAAGTGGGGGATAAATGTAGTGTAGAAAAATGTTGTTTATAATTTCACACTTTATTTTGAAATGGTTAACATTAAAATGGACCTAGTGTCACCTTGATCTAGTGTTGTAATGTATTTTCTACATTCAAATTGGATTTAGGGCCCTTTTTAAGCTAAATTGACCTCATTTTTCCTTAATTTGATGTTGTAAAGTGTATTTATTTACACCTTCACATTAAGTTTTGGGCCCTTGTAAACTAAATGAACTTAATTATGTCTTATTTAGGGTTTTGTAAAGTGTTGTACCACACTTTCACACTTTTCTAGGGTTTTCATAAATAATTGGGCTTCTTTATACCTTATTTGGCCCTATTTTGCATCTAGAAGTCTTAATTAATGCATATTTTTGAGGATAATCCTAACATAAACCAACATTCAATCATAATTCAAGATGTTTTCGGGTTGTATTCCCTAGATTTACATTTGGACTCATACCACTTCATATGGTCCATTTTGGGCAATCACTTTTTGCATCATTCTAAGCAATTTTGAAAATGTGTCCGCCTAGTGGGACTCCACACCACTTCAGAATATGAGTCTCAGGCCCAAAATTAAATTTAATTCAAATTCTTGGGGATTTTATTCTCCTAGATCTAATGTCACTTGTAGTGTTGTAATTTTGGGAAATTTGCATAAACAAGTATAAATAAAAGGTTATTTCACTCATTTTCACCTAAACAAGAGAATGTGCCTTTAGAAAATTTGAGTTTACAAGACTTCACAAGAGCATTCAAGAGCATCTTTAAAGCATTCAAGGGAAAAATTATTCATCAATTGTTGCAGCAATTCAAGATACATCATCATGTCAAGGTTATCAAGCATCAAGCACATTGTTGAGCTAGTGTTGTGATGTTGCATTCAATTTCCAAGGTTAAGCATTGTTCCACACTTATTTCAAGATCTAGATCTACATCCTTCATGGCCATATCATGTTAGATTGTTGATTTACAATACACCATTCAAGGTATCATTATTCATGTTTCATGTTCCATGTTCCATGTTCCATGTTTCATGTTTCATGTTTCATGTTTCATGTCCTTATTTCATTATCTCATCATTTGGTTTAATTACCTCAAAGGGATTTGACTAAGGAAAACCCCTATTCCCTAACAATCAACAAGTTTCTATTTTCTTTGGTGTGTGATTGCAGATCTAGGTGTCTTGGAGCTTGAAGATCCTTTGAAGATTAGTTTGCAAGGTTGAAGAAATCCATCAAGTTGTCACAAGGTTGTCATCTTCACAAAAAGTCACCTATAGGATGCAAATCAGGGTTTCAGACCCAAAAAAAAGTGTGACTAAAAGAGCAGAATTAGGAGAGAAAATTCAATTCTTAACCCTCTGAAAAATCATATTGGGACTGATACGCCACCTTGGGTGTATGAGTCCCAATATTGCCATTTTTTGGGTTTTAGGAGATTCAGATTACGCACTGTTAGATTACAATTTTGGCACAGAAAACTCGGTCTAGGACTAAATCGCCCAGACTGGTGTATGAGTCCCAGTGGGCATCAAACAACAAGTTTTTAAGGCTTTGGAGCTTGTTTTGACCTCATCACTCTTCCAGGTGCACATCTATTCATTTCCAATTTGATATCTTGATTTTCAGTTTCATTTCCTAGGTCATTTGATTAGGTTTTGCATGGCACTTTGCATGACTTATTTATCTCTTGTCTTTCCAAGCCCTAGCTTGGTGGTGAACCCCACTTATTGTCTCTAATCAAACCCTATGATACCTTATTGCAAGATCTCTTTCCCCTTTTCTATCTTCGGGTTGAGATCTCTAAGGTTTCCTTGAGTGTAACAAGTGTGTAATAGGAACCCTACCCTTGTGCGCCATTCCTCAAAGGTGGGGAATACTATTTCCATTACTACAGAAGATATTATCAAAGAATACAAGAATAAAATTCTTCAATTATTTATTAAATACTTGATTTATGCATGAATGGAAGGTTGTAGGGGCATTTGTCAATCCAAACAACATTACTATGAACTCATAATTTTCCTAAAGTGGTATCAAAAGGTTATCTTGTAAAATTTATTTCTTTCATATTTTCATCTCAAAATAGTCTAACTCAAGGTCTATCTTTGAGAAAAATACCGCCCAATGGATTTCATTTATCAACACATTGATCCTAGGAATTGAATATCATTTTTTTATTTTTGTTTGTTTATATCCTTTTAGTTAATGTACATTCTCATTGTGTCACATTTCTTTCTAACAAGGAATATAGAGGATGAAAAGGGGATCAAGTTAGTTCTAATATGCCCCATTTTAAATATCTCCTTAATTTCTTTCTCAACGTCTTTCTTAGGGTGGCAAAAAGGGGTAGTAATAGCTTTGTGTCTTTCAATTCACTAATGTGTTCAAAATCTATGTTTGGTATTCTCCTAGGAGGGATAGTCCTATAAAAAAATTATTCATAATTTGTTGTGTTGGCAAAACAAGGACACACAACTGAGGACGGGGGGTGAATCGGTTTTAACATAAACTAAACTCTTCTTACTAATATTAACTTAATCTTAGATCTGATGAATAAGAAATTAACCATAGACAATCAACACATCAGAGAGACAAAGAACACAAACATTTTTTTGCGTGGAAACCCTATTGGGGAAAAGCCACGGTGGATGTTAGTCCACAAGATTATACTCTGGTAGAGGTATAAAAAGAAATAATAAGGGGAATGCACATGCATTCAGGCACACTGCCTAGAGCTCACTGCTCAATTACAAAAGAGGACTCACTGTCCAACAATAAGATTTGGATTAAAACCATCCAAGATTTCTAAACTAAGAAAATAGCTTCTTCACAAGCCTGATTACAATTCCAATTAAGCTCAACACTTCTTCACACTTCGCACATTCTTCTTGACACTCTGCTTAGCAATCAAATGATATTTGCACATACACACATAGGAGCACATGAAGCATCTTCTTCAACAATGAACTAACTGCCCTTATATATCTGCTACATGAAATTTCATCACTACTTCGTCGGCCAAGGAAATAAAATATATTTGTAATGTTGGCCCAGATTTACAAATAAACTTTTAATGTGAATCCACCAAGGTCAGCCACAACATAGTGGAGACCCAAAATAACATATCCAATTTGAGAAGACTTTAATTAATTACACCTCGAAGATCCACAACACGCTATCAACAACATGTTGGACAAGAACAAGAAAAATTGAACATGCACAAGACAAGATCTTCAACCAAAAACTCTCTGAATAATGTGGATGTACCACAAAGATAGAGAATAATCTATAAACACCATAGAAAACCAAGAAACAACTAAGAAGCGTCTGCAACAACTGAGAAAACAAGAATTACACAAACTTCATTCAGGAACACTGATAGAGACCAGCAACACACTGTCAGACCACAACATACTCAAAACTTCAAGCGAACCTCTGAAACTTTTGGTAGATGATCTAGAAACATTCAACAATAAACCCTTTAATCCACATCATCTAATCTTCAACATACAGAACGCAACGCCTTCTTGACCTACACAGTTCCACTTGGAACTAGGAATACTTTCTTTTACAATTTTCTCAATATCCTCGACATATATAGTCTTCAATACACCAATGCTAATAGTGTTGACATCAATGACAACCACATATCAGCAACCATATCCACAACATCCAACATGTTGCACCTCTTCAAGGTATGGTTTTGTCTTTCTAGTGAGTTGGTTGCTAATATCAAGCACTACACTACCTAGTCTACATGTTTGTGACTAAAAATTCTCCATTCTTTTGGAAAACACAATTTTCAGCATGTTATTTTTCATTCCTCAAAGTGTCACTTCCTTTTCTTCTAATTGGAACTTTAATTCCATGATTTAGAAGTTTTGTGTAACTTCACTTAATGAATGAAAACATTAGATACCTAGAACCATGTCAATGTCTCCAATTTTGACTACATAGAAACCATCTTGTAAGTTGTACAATTGTACTCACCTATGGTAATTTTCAGTTGAGAGACCTTTCAAGTGTATTTGATATGGAAACCATCAATGACCATTATATGAAATCCTTCAAACTCTTCTTATTGCATACCTCCTCTTGCCACTATCCTTCATTTTGTTGCAAAGACGGTTGTCGCTGCACCAAAAGATCAACTTGTTAATGCCTGATACAACTGCCAAAGTTAATGAATCCATGGGATGCAGTTAAGCCATGTCACAAACCCAAGCGTTGCACTAAACAACACAAGGGGACCAAGGGCACACACCTTGTAACACATTTATGAAGTTGTGAGTATCTCACTTATATCAAAGAGTATGTTAAATCAATGTCCTATTAGAAACTTGTGAATTTGAAATGGATTTTACTTGGGAAAAATAGAAATATTGTCAAAGGTGCCTCCCAAGGTACTTTCATCCTCATTTATATTATCTTCTTCCTCTTTAATTCTAATTTTGGGTTCTTCCTCCTCTTTTCTTGACAACTCAAGCTCTTGAAATCCTGACTCATCTTTAAAGACCTCAATGTAGTGCACCTAACCATATCCTAGACACCTATTTCCAAGAGATAAAGGTTCTTGGTAAGAGAAGCATATTTTATTCATTCTCAATTCATTCTTTGCCTCTGGGTCTTACCTCAATGGGTAACTCTTAGCTTGTTGCACCTCTTATGGGGATGCTTATTGGGAAGGAAATTCATTTTTCAAACTTGTTTCTTGCTATTATTGGATGAGAGATAGTAATTTCAATATTCTTTTTCTCTCATTCAGATTATTATTTTCTTTAATTTTATCCAGAACAAGTTCTTTAGTTTTCTTTTTTGTTGGGAATCTTTATCAATAATTCTTATATTTGGTTCCCTCTTCAAATCATTAACTTTGTAAATGACCTCTTCTTTAATGACAAGGTTGTCCCCATTTATAGGTTTCTCCCTTTTAACATAATCTTCCTTTTCATTATGCTTTTTAGAGTTATTTTCATTGTTATCCAAATCTTTTGATTTTTCTTGAATTTTAGTTTAAAATTCTTATTACTATTCCTAATTTTAAGACAATCTCTTTTTTATATCTTTCATTTTTGCACAAAAAATAAGTGTTCAGCCTCCCAAAAGCTCAATGTTATAGCACACGATATATTTGTCCATATTGTTTTCCAATTTATCAAGGATATTAACTCCAATAAGGAGTGACTAGAACCCTCACATTCAAATGTGGTAAGGTGGATTTGGTTTCTTCTATCTAGAGGACCTTGTCCATAGGCTACAATATAGTGGGAATAAAAGTGCAAAATTGAGGGGCAAAGTTTTTATTGTAACCCATCTAGGAACATCAAATGCCAAAACTTCTTCATTCAAAACTTCCAAAGACCAAGACATAGCCTTGAAGATAACCATACCCACATTATAATACTCCTTACTTAGGTTTCTTTTTACATATTATGATTTAAAAAGAAAAGAAAAAACTTTTTGCACTATGCTACAAAATGAAATATACAAACCTAATTTCTTGCCCCAAAGATTCAAAAGTTAACCGTCAAAAACTTACAAGAGGAGAGACTTTCTCTATACATGGCAACAAAGAAAATGTGGCAATTTTTTAACCTGTTTTCCTTTGTATTCACATCATTAAACATGCCTAGATTGGGTTCCATTAGGATAATGTGAAGCGAAGGAGAAAACTTATCATTTTCTCCTCTTGTGTGTTCATCGTCCATGAAGCCTCCCTCATTCTTCACAACACCCATAACCTCAAACCTAACTCCTTCTAATGCTTATACTAATTCCTTGCTACTAAGAACCTCCCTATAATATTTCTTGGTTCCTATGGAGCTTTTAGTAGCTTTTTCATTTGTTTCCATACTATTATATGTACCTTCTTCCATTAATTTGCATGCTACAATGTTAATTGTCCTGGGAGATAAAAATTAAATGAAACACAATTATCAATTCAAAAAATAGACAAGAATAAAGGCCTACCCAACCCAAACCAAATCTTACAAATCAAACCAAAATAAATAAAAACACCAAAATGACCACACCTGAAATCTACATGAAATGTAAAAAAGAGGATATAAGCATCAAATGTGGTGAAGAACACTAATCAAAGTCATTTCCAAAAGATGGAGCAACTCAAGTTCAAAAATGAGGTATGATTGTTTGTCTTCTCCCTCAACCTCAAAGCTCTTCTCGGTCCTAACAACTTTACATAGTCCTACACTTGAAATGTTGTATTTAAAGAATTATTAGAATAACACTACATAATTTTATTGAATTGTTCATTTTGAGGAGAATTAAGAATTGGTTTTTGGACCAATATAACTAATGAAATATATAATTTATAGGCATCATTCTATATGAAGAATAAATTTTAACAACAAATTCTAGATCTATGAAACGCAAAATGTCATCTATATATAGTCCATTGATTATATCAAGATCCCAAACCTAATTATTATTTCCCCTCAAAAATAAATGTTTCAATAAAAATCCATTATATTATTTTTAAAATAGTCTATAAAACATTTCATATCTTCTATAATACTAATCTTTTTTAAAAGATAACACATTAGATTATAATGTTGATATGTGTCTAATTAAAATTATCCTTTTACAAAAATATTAATTATGGTCATTTTTAAAAATATATACTATGATATTTAAAAAATAATAATAATAAATTATATAAATTATTTCTACTATTCATTATATAATAATTCTAAGCATATACATAAACCACTTATATGAATCATGTAAAAAGAATCCTCTTATATATATATATATATATATATATATATATATATATATATTCCAAACCTTTCTTATTTCTCCTTAAAATCTGACACTTCAAAACAAAATTATATAATTTTATTCTCAAAATACTTTATACTCCCTAACACAAGCCCTTCCTACAAGAGAACTCAAAGGATTGTCATTCCACAATAGTAGAACATTTTATGTGTAAAACCATTTCGTATGTAATTTCATAAAATGTTAATGAGATTCTTTTGTTCCCCACCTCCATTTTATGTATATTTTGCAAAATATTTTTTCTTATTGTAGTAGGTTATGTATGACCATTTTATGGTGTCTTTATCATGAAGGAAGTAGATTGGACAACATTCTTCTATGCTGAAGCCCCTTTGTATTTATCCTAAAGAGCCACGACTAATTTAGTATGGATTCTTACTTAAACAAGCCCACCAATCCAAAAAAGTGTTGAAGATAAAGTGAAGGTATTATGCATATTAACAATTATGGGTATGTCTATTTTGGAATTTCTTTAGATACAAGTTTAGAAATAAAACTTATTTTATGGTGTAAGGGTTATTGGATATAGTTTTTTTGTGTTAATTGAGAAAGTGAATGTTAATTTTTCTAATATAAATTGAAAAAGTGGCTTTTGAATTTTAGTATGTATAGAATTTATTCAACCATCAAAAAAACATCTTATATATTATCAATTAGATTTTTCTTTATAATAGTATTCACACCATAACTATTTTAGTTTTTTTTTTTTTTTTTGCATGTGTGACTATTTCATAATTATGGTAATTTATATTACATGTGTAATATGAATAGTCTAATTTCTTCTTGTAAGAAAGCTTCTAAACAACATGATATATTGATGTTAACGCCATTAGTTGTGAACCAATAGATTATTAATATGCTACTAACTATAAATCCTTTTCTTGATTAGGATAACTTAGTCCCCCTAATATTGTAAGATTGCAATGCTAATAAATATAGGATGATGACTCTAGATCTGCCTTATGAACACTCTTAATGGGTTGTGTCAAATAGTGATGATCTTCCTCTACCACTCCTGGTACAATCGCTTGTGTTTGAAGTTGTGTGTTACTTTGAATTTATGAAACTATTTTGATTTAGATTGTGT
This sequence comes from Sequoia sempervirens, assembly GCA_007258455.2. Classification (NCBI taxonomy): domain Eukaryota; kingdom Viridiplantae; phylum Streptophyta; class Pinopsida; order Cupressales; family Cupressaceae; genus Sequoia; species Sequoia sempervirens. Next base: position 17,065 of record VDFB02392556.1, on the reverse strand, counting down.
GTACTAATCAACCACATTTTTATTGTCAACCTTCTATATATTCTAATTGTTTTTATTTGATTAATATGAAATAGAGAAATGTTTCTAATAAAAATTTCAAGTGTTCATACATTATAGTTACCTTTAAAATGAAAGTTACAATATTTGTTGTTTGTATAGAACTAGGATTTTATCATCCAAGAATACACTACCTATGATATTAAACATAATCATTTTTTATTGACTTAAATCTCTAAAAAAAAATTATGAGTTGATTAGGTTTCAAACTTTGGACTTTACATTTGTGTGCTAAAGCTCTTAACTGCAAAGGATTTTTGGTAGAATTCTTAATATAGATGAAACATGATTTATTTTTCCTATACACTTGAGCCATACTTCAGGTCTATGGTTCTTAATATAGGTCTAATTCCATGTTACTTTCCATGTAATAGCTGAGACTTGAACATAAGATCTCCCACATGCATGTTGGGGTTCTCTATCTCTAAGTTTTAAAACCTCTTTGCTAATTTTTTTTATAAGATCTTATTTATGGTTCTAGTATCTCATTTATCTAACAATTACAATATATACTCATGATTTTACATAAGCATTTTTATGTAGTTAGGTTATCCTCCATAAAAATTATTAGTCATTTTTTAACTTCAAGTAATTTAAAAAATTAGAAAAGATAAATTATCAACAAAAGTGAAGTAATATGACTATCAGTAATTTTGGGGTTTAAATTGTTATCATCTTGTTGTTGGCTGGTAAATAGCAAAGATAAACTTTTGTAAATGAAACTATTTCATATAGAGAGAGAGACATAATGTCTTTTGCTTAAAAAAATAATAATAATTTAGAATTATATAAATTAAAACTTCTTCTATTTAAAAATATATAAAATATGAAAAAGTATTTTATAAGATAATCTCCATGGAAAAATTCAAACATATGAAAAGAAAAAGAAAAAAGCTATAGTTTCCCATTACATCCCATTTTAGAAGAGTTAAGCTATGGAAAAAATAGAGACCAGATATATTTAGAATCACAAACATTGTTTGGGAATGCTCACATGCAAAGCAAAATAATGATTAGGGTAAGCTCAAAGCCATACTAAAACAAGTTAGAATAAGATGATTAAAGAAAACTAGCAGTTAAGGAACTTACCACAAAGAATCTGAGGCATTCCAATGGTTCTCTGATGAATGTCATCTTAACTATAGTGAGTGATAGAGATTCCAATGCTGCTGTGGCTCCATGAACGAAAGAAAATACTCCTGAGCTCTTCATCTGCTCGCTTTCTCCATCATGATGCTGTCTTACCAATTGAATTTCTGTAGCATTTGCACTTATTGCTTTTACAGTCATCTGTTCTCAAACATACCAGCGTTTGCATTATTACATTGTACATCTGTTCTAAACCATGTAACAGTAAAAGAATCAGAGAATGATTTTTTAAGAAAGTACTTGCCTGCACTAAATTTTTTGTGTTATTAGTCTTTGATGAACAAACATGATTTAAAGCAGTGAACTCTTCTGGAGTGTTAAACAAATTCTTAACACATATATTTGTATTGGAGGCCGCTAGCTTGTTCATATCTTCCTCGATATTATGAATCTCCCCTGTAAGTTCTTGGATATAATCAATTGCATCTGACAAGATTGATGCCTTGTCCATCTGTGAATTCATTGAAGGAAAAAGATAAGATTTGTGCTCTGATCTGATTCTATATATTGCAAATAAAACCCTGAACTAAGAAAATCTTACAAAACCCAATTAAAAAAATGACTTCACATTGGACTATAATACCTTGGTAACGTTTGGAACCTTAGACCTCAGCGTATAGAGCAAATTATTCATCTTCAGACGTCTGGCTTTCTCTGACAAAGCAGTTTTAGAGGGAGTGGGTTTTTCTGTTTGAGCAGAATTATTAAAGTGTTGTAACAAGCCACTCATGTCTTCATCGTTTCTGTCAGGGGATTCGTTAAACAGATGCTCCTCAAAACACATCATTAATTTAAAAACTCACTCAAAACACATCATTAAAAAAATTATTTCATTTGTTCGTTGAAACGTGCTCCTCAGGCGCAACTGTGGTAAGGTGGGGTTTTTTTGTTTTACAGCACTGTCAGATTGTACAATTAGAGCCGAAAGAACGGTCATTTTCAAGCTTTAGTTTGGCCTCCACGTACTCTATGTACTGTCAAGACTTCCCTGCAATTACACAGTTGCAGAAACAGTGGGCAAATGCTTTTATAATGATGCACATGCGATTTAAATGGGAAAAATGCTTGTATACGGATGATGCATATGAAAGGAAAAGGAAAACAATACGATCGAAAAGTTTAATGTCTTTTATCTTTCAGATATGTCACCATTGAAATTCATTAAATATAAAAATAGTAAAGTGTAGCAACTTCTGTCACATCTTGTTGCAGACTGATTGCTAGCCGACTAAGACGTTTACCTATCCTAGTACGACCCTCATAATTTACAATTGTTCAATAAATTGACATGAATTTCAAAATGCTCACAAAGGATTTTGATCTCTTTCATATTTGTCACACCAGGGTACTGCCATTAGCCTATTGAATTTGACCGTGGTTTCTTGGTCTTAGGGATTTTGCTATTCCAATCGTGTAAGTTGTACCAGAGAGTGTTTCAAAGACATCGCCTTTGGCGTTTGAATACCAACTTCTAGATAGGTATTTTAAGGCCATTTGATATGCTGTGAAAAAGAGAATTGAAGTTGATTAGACATAGGTCACTATCATCCTTGGGGTAGAGGATGCATTAACAGAGATTTCACATAAGTACTGTTATGAAATTTAAAATAGAACATGTATGATAACAGCAGCAATAAAAATAAATTCAGGAAACAAAATACACAGCAGACCAGAGAGTGCAGAATACACACAAATTTATGTGGAAAAATCTCCAATGTGGAGGAAAAAACCACGGGGCAAAGATCAATAACTTTATTATTACAGTAGAAAATACATTTCATTAAAGCTCCAAACTCCAGGGAAAATCTCCTCTTTTTCACACTTTTTCGATGCAAGATTAAAATTATAATAGGGGAGACCATTTGGCATATTTATAAAAAAGAGGAAACTTTCGAATGAAAAGTTTCTAAACAATAAGGTAAAATCTGGAAGCATCTATTCGAAATTAGAAGTTTCTTAAATTTAGCTTCACACAACTAACATTTTCCCACTTGAAGCTAAATGAAAGGCTCCTGTTATAACAAAACTACTACTCTAGATGAACCTTTTTGCTATTGATCCTTATCCAAACCTGCACATCAAGTCATCTGCAGGGCTGCCAAGATCCTACATAACTCTTGCTTGGCTCTTGGCAATATTTTTGTAAACATTTCTGCAAGGTTCTCAGCTGTATGATATTTTCCAAGTGTAGCTTTCCTTCCTCCAACACCTACCTGATCTAATGATACCTTAAGTCAATGTGTTTGGTTTGTGAGTAAGAGGTTGGGTTTTTCACCAAGTGAATGGCACTCTGACTATCACAATATAGCACATACTTGTCTCGTTTTATGCCTAACTCTCCAAGGAATCGTTGTTTCCACAACATCTCTTTTCACACTTCAGTTGCAGCTATGTATTTTGCCTCTATTGTGGAGAGAACTACTATTTTTTGTAGCCTAGATACCCAAGACACTGCTGCACCTGCAAATGTATATAAATAATTAGTGGTGGAATTTCTAGTGTCCACATCTCCAACCATATCTGCATTTGTAAAACCTTCAAGAACCATATCAGTATGACCAAAATATAAACAGTAATGACTAGTACCCTTAAGGTATCTTAACATCCATTTCACTGCTTGCCAATGTTGATTGTCTGGATTGGAAAGAAACCTGTTGACTACTCCCACTAAATGTGTAATGTCTAGTCGTGTGCATACCATGGCATACATTCAACTACCAACAACTGAAGCATAAGGAATCTTTTTCATTTCTTCCTTCTCCTTGTCATCACAGAGGCATGAATCGGAATTCAATTTGACATGGGAAGCAAGGGGTGTACCAACTAGCTTGGCATCCTTCATATTAAATCTATCAAGCACCTTCTTAATATATTTTTCTTGTGACAGCCACAATTTTTTTTTCTTTCTATCACGTATGATCTTCATGCCCAATATTTGTTGTGCTGGACCCAAATCCTTCATTGCAAACTGGCTACTCAAATCCTTCTTCAACCTGTTAATCATATTCTTATCTTATCCAACAACTAACATATCATCCACGCATAACAATAATATAATGTACTTGTCCTCGTCATATATCTTAATGTAGATGCAATGATCAATCTCTAGTCTATTAAAACCATGCTCCAACATAAATGAATCAAATTTCTTATACCACTGGCGACGTACCTGTTTCAACCCATAGAGGCTCTTCTTCAACCTACAAACCAAGTTCTCTTTACCTTTTATTTTGAAACCTTCTAGCTGCTCCATATAAATTTCCAATTCTCCATGAAGGAAGGCAGTCTTTACATCTAGTTATTCACATTCCAAATCTAGAGCAGCAACAAGACCAAGAATAACTCTAATGGATGACATTTTAACAACAAGTGAAAAAATTTCATTGAAGTCAATGCCTTCTTTCTAAACAAATCCCTTCACGACCAACCTTGCTTTGTATCTCTTCTTCTCATCACCCTCATGCTTGATCTTGTACACCCATTTGTTTCGTAGAGCTTTTCTTCCTTTTGGAAGCTTTAACAATTCCCAAGTTCTATTTTCTTGCAAAGAGTCCATTTCATCCTTCGTTGCTTTCTTCCATTCTTTACTATGCTCATCTTGAGAAGCTTCTTGAAAACAACTAGGTTCACCTTCATCAGTTAATAAAATATAATATGAGGGAGGATATCTTTGTGAAACCTTTTGAGGCCTAGCAAATTTGTGAACTAGAATCTTTTGTAATGGCTCTTGCACAGTTTCTACTTCCTGTTGTTCCTCATTTCCATTATGTTGTAATGGCTGATCATTATTTCCAGTAGTGGCTTCTTGTAATGGTGGTGTTAGAACTATAAAATTTTGAAATTTTTACAGTCTATTGCATTCAAGAATTCCAACATTGAGTCCTCATCATGAGCATAAAAGTCCTTTGTTTTGTCATGCTTATTTTCTATCATCAAATCCATTGAATCCATCAAGTCCTTCATTTTTTGTTAAAAGACCCGAATCAGCAAGACATAGTAAAAGTCTCCCCGACCTGATTTTTCACTAATATATGTTTGTTGCAGACTATCGGCGGGACAGTTTTCTTCTTTCGGCGACAGAAGGAGACATTTCGGCAAAGGGAATCACTATCGGAGTGAAGTCATGGCGAATACATTGTGTTTCGCTGACCAATGCATGTAGGAGTATATCGCCCAAGCTAAAGGTATTCGGGATAATGTTTCGGCGAACTATTTTTTCTTGCCGACAGGCATCTATAAAAAATATATCGGCATATGTTGGGGCATCGGTGTAATGTCAGGGCGAATGTCATATGTCATACCGACTAATGCACAAAGGGGTTTGTTTCAGCCAGACTGATGGGTATCGGCATGACTTATAACGAAATCTTTTTGTCTTACCGACTAGCTTGCAAATAGATGTCTTGGTAAGACTTATGTGCATCAGGGGAAGTCTTAGTGAAGCAGCTATTGTTTGGCCGAACTAACTTCAGGGGTATTCAAAAGTTATCGGTGAGAGGTTGTAGAGTCTTGCCGATTTGAATCTTATGCCGATGGAGATATGTATCGCCGGGAGAAGAACTTTTCGGCATAAGTTTCACCGAAGTATGAATATTATGCCGACAGATAGTTCGAGGTGAATTTTTCCGAATAGGAGTAATCTGGGGGTGATTTCAATAAGACATTTTGTGTCAGTATGAGTCTTCCCGAAGGATCATTGTCTCGCCGAAGGTATTGTTTCATTGGTTGGGTTTATTTCTTCGGTGAGAGAACTTGGTGGATACGTCGAAATGAGAATTCATCGGCGAAAGGGTGATTTTGTCTTAGCGAATGGAAAATACATTGAAAGGTACATATCGGTAAGATGCTAAGACATCTACATAACATCTCCCCAAATTTGAAGGTCACAGCGAAGCTGGTGAAATAAAGAATGCATCGGCAAGAGTACAAATTTGTCTTGGCGACCCGATGTAAATGAAGACTTTCGGTGAAACAGGATGAAGTCTGCGAGAGGTCTCCCCGATATCTGCAGGATATAGCGAAGAACATAAAGATAAAGGATTTCAGTCGGTGTGAGAACATTGATGTCTCAGCGATTGGAAAATGCTTTGAAGAATATACATCGGTATGGCACCATGAAGTCTATGTGATATCTCCCCAACTTGGAATTGTTACAGCGACATGAAAACAGAAGTGTGAGTCATCAAGTTGATTCCAGGTGTTGGTATATCTGCAGAATGTTGTGGCAAATGGTGAAATAAACTTGATGAAGTAATCTAGGGGTGATTTCAATAAGACATTTTGTGTTGGTATGAGTCTTCCCGAAGGATCATTGTCTCGCCGAAGGTATTGTTTCATTGGTTGGGTTTATTTCTTCGGTGAGAGAACTTGGTGGATACGCCGAAATGAGAATTCATCGGCGAAAGGGTGATTTTGTCTTAGTGAATGGAAAATACATTGAAAGGTACATATCGGTAAGACGCTAAGACATCTACATAACATCTCCCCGACTTTGAAGGTCACAGCGAAGCGGGTGAAATAAAGAATGCATCGGCAAGAGTACAAATTTGTCTTGGCGACCCGATGTAAATGAAGACTTTCGGTGAAATAGGATGAAGTCTGCGAGAGGTCTCCCTGATATCTGCAGGATATAGCGAAGAACATAAAGATAAAGGATTTCATTCGGTGTGAGAACATTGATGTCTCAGCGATTGGAAAATGCTTTGAAGAATATACATCAGTATGGCACCATGAAGTCTATGTGATATCTCCCCAACTTAGAATTGTTACAGCGACATGAAAACAAAAGTGTGAGTCATCAAGTTGATTCCAGGTGTCGGTATATCTGCAGAATGTTGTGGCGAACGGTGAAATAAACGTTGAAAAGGGATTTCGCCCCAGATTTGAAATTTTCTCATCGACAGTACATTTGACATGACAGTGCCAGTTTCGAAGGAGGCTTCATTCGTGTTTCATTAATGGCGCAATGGGATAAAATAGTAATGTTTTAATTAATTTCTCATTTCTAAATTGATTGTTGGTGAATTGGTGTGTTGAACAGAGAACCGAGATAATTTTTCAGTCTGAGGAGCTTGAACAGAATACTATAAGTAATTGCTTCGTTGCTTTTCATATTTTGATTCTGTAAATTTGAATATGGAATCCTCTGGTTCTGGAAAGGGTAAGGGTAGAAAGCTTGTTGAAAGTAGTCAGTCGAAGGGAAAGAAACAAAAGACTGATACAGAGCATGGAGGCACTGAAAGGAGGTTGAACCAAGACCTCATTGATCAACTACCTGGTTCAGGGCCTAAGGCTAGAAGGTCCGTGCAACTTAGGGCAGAAGTTGATAAGCTGGATGATAAATGCAAGTTCATAGGTGATGTCTGGACTGCTATAAGAGGGTATGAGCTTTTCAATTTCCACTACCATAGGAGAAACCGTTTTGAGCCAGTCTGTAATCCATGGAAGTTGAATGTAGGGAAATTGGTGTGCCCTAATGTATTTGTAAATACAGAATTGGTAAAATTGCTTGCTGATAATTATGATCCAAAACATAAAGCAATATGTGATCCTTCTGGAAAACCACAGATACATGTGTCAAAAGAAGCAATTGGTGAGGTTTTCAAACTGGAAGGGTTTTGCAATGAGGAAATCAATTGTGAAGAGTTGCAGAAGGAATTTTCCAAAATGGATACAAGTTACAAGGGTTGGAGGTTACCAATTCACAGGGTTAAACTAGGTAACAAGTCAGAACCACTGGAGGATAGTGAAGGGCCTCCCTATCATGTAGATTTGTTTGAACCCTATATGAAATACACATATTTTTCAATGTGTCAGGTGTTATGGATGGATGCTCTGGAATTCATGTCCATGGTGCCAATGGTGATCACAGCAGATATTCAATATCACAATTCCAGGCCATTTGATTATGCTTCATATATTTCTAAGGAGCTTGATTTAGGAATAATGGCTATAAAGAGTGGAGCTTCTATTGTTCATCTCAGAAACTATTCATTGTTGATGCATTTAGTGCTGTATTTTGGACAAGAGCTAGGGGTATGGCCTCCAGAAATGAGGATTTCTCAGATTGGCAAAGAGGGTGAAGCATTGCCTGTTCAGTTGTGGACTGCCATTTGGGACAGCAGGTTTGTTGGTTCTAGTTTTATTCATTTTGAGGAGTATTTTGTAAAGACTTTGTATAAATTGTATCATTATCCTTGTAACTATTCATTGACTGATGAGATCAAAAGATTCCTTCGGCCTAAAGACTTCAATGGGCCAATTGACCATAACTAGGGAGAGTGGTATTGTTTAGAGGGAGCTAAAGCAATCAGAGTGTATGGATTTGAAGATGCTCTTTTCATTCTGCCAAGGACAGTTCCAAACAGGGTTGCATACTTGGAAATTGTCAGAAAAATGGATTTTTGTAGTGTGATGCATTTCAGTTCTTTTGGGAAGCAGACTTTCATGCCAAGTACTTTGTGTTTTGGTGATTTCACTGTGTTAGCTAAAGAAGGATATAATTCAATTCTTGATAAATTGTTGCATTATAACATGAAACGAGGACCACCCAGGAAAAACTTTGACCCTGGGGGATATATCAATTCAGCCAAGGAAAGGATAAATTTTGGAGGGTATCAACATGTACTCTATTCTTTTGATGATATGATCAGAAATTTGGATGAAGATGAAGCAGAAAATGTAGTTGAAAGATATAACCAGGGGCTATAGGACATTGAGTTATTGTCTTCTGGAGATGAAGAAACACCAAGAGTTAATGTGCCATGGGGTAAAGCAGAAAAGATATCTAGGGTGAGGACTCAGCAATATGTCTGCACAGTTAGAGAACAAAGTATTGAAAGTGGTGATGTTGATACAAGGCACATGGAGTACAGATCATTTGCTTCTGATGATGAGTTTATACATTCCCCAGAGTTCAAGGCATTCTTGTACAAGCAGAAGGGGAAGGAGATAAGGGAGAATGTTGATGATGTTACTTCAGGAAATGAGGAACAATTGCTGGCTCAATTGAGAAGATGTGTGGATGATGAAATGAAAAAAATGACTCCTGAAGTGGGAAGAAAAATGTTGGAGGATGCTGGAGTTATGATCTTTCCTGGCCTTGATTTGAATTCTGCATTGGTTTTTGATAGTTTCTTGAAGGGCAGTAACTCCACTCACAAGCTTGATAAGGAAAAGGTGATAGAAGTATATGCAGGATCCAAGTATAATACTGATGAGGGATCACTGATGATATGGGCTTTGTACCCACCACATAGGAAATTAGTGGTAATTGATACAAAAAAGGCATTTGGCCATGTTATGACTCTAAAAGCTAGAGAAGTTGATCCTATTGCTACTGTAGATATTGGGGTGAATGTTGCAAAGTTGAATAAAGCACAAATTCAAATATTGATAAAAGAAAGAGAAGTGTATAAAGCAAATAATGAAAAATTGTTGAGAGAAAATGATAAGCTCAAGGATTTGGTTGGTGTTTCAATGGGGACAACCAAAATGATTACTCAAGGAGAAAGCTCTCATGCAAAAGATCAATGGATAGGGTCAAGTGCTTATTCTCAGGGAAAGTATGATGCCATTGCTGCAATTGTTAAGAAGAGGCAAGATCAATTGACATCCTAGTTGAATAAATTGTGGGGGAGATACTCTCATACTCTTGTTGCATTGAAGGAGCACACAAGGATGGATGGACAAGTCATGGAGAAGTTTCATAAGTTGGCTCAAAGTGATGAGGCTAGCAGTTCTGCACTTGAGGCTGCAAATCATATAATCAATCGCCATCAAAAATTTTATGGTGAATTGCAAGGGGATGAGCAGGGGTTGATTGCAGCTACTGTGAAAACTATAGTCAAATTCTCTGATGATAAAGGTGAATTGAAAGAAGCCACCAGATGGAAAAATTAATGTGAGACAATATTGGATGAAATCATGAAGACGACTTATGCAGAGGATACAGTATTGGAAGAAGTGAGCAAGCAAATTGAGGAAATGGTCAAGATGGAAATCACAATCTGGAATGTTGTTGAAGATGCGGACACATATGAGCGCCATGATTATTTGGACCATCTCAATAAGACTCACTTGTGGCTAAATAGAGCCTAATTATTCTCTTTCTTTTATTTTGTAATTGATGTTTCCTATTTCCGAAAGGTTGTGACCTTTCATATTCTCAATGTATAAATGTTCATTTTGAAGACAATATGCGGATATAGTAGAATAGGATAGAGAATAGAGAATACGGTGGAACACCATGTTTCACAGGGCTGAGACTCTGCTGTATGTTTTGAAGCTATGGAGATATCAATGAAAATCATCTGATTTGCTGGCATATTCTGGTGTCAATTGTTGTGTTGTTCCAATTGAAAGAATTATTTAAGTTGTCTCTAAAATTGATGTTACTTGGTTATCTAAATTAGCATAACAATATTATGTCTAGTTTATTAGTACGTATTTGCCATATCTGTGTGATTGGTTGATAGGTTCTTTCAAGGAAGGATTAAATCCTTTTGATTAATCACAGTAATAAAGGAATTTCATTTAGATCAGTAAGAAGAACTTAATAATCACAATCTTGCATGTTTATACTAGTTATAAATGAAATATGCCAAACAATTTGAATGACCTCCAGAAAGAAGTCAATTGTTTCAGATTTCATTTGATTCTGTATATTATATAAGGCACTGGTCTCACCATTTCAGTCATTTAGTTTCATATATACTCTTTACATCTGTTAATTGAGCATATTAGGGTTTAGTTTTGAATAATGGTATACAATATATACCAAATTGGTTTTGTTTTGTCCATTTCAATCTGCCATCGTGGACAAAACATGGCATGAAGAGAATATCAATTATCAAGTCTGCTTTATTTGTTATAGGTACACCCGCCTAGGTTTAGCAGCACCTTGAGAGTAGAAGGTTTAATTGTTTTGAATCTTGTTCTATTACCCTAAAACGTTGTGAAAGCTTGGCAACCTTTCGTGGTTCAAACCTGCGTTTTTGAGAGCTAACAGGTGACAAATTTTCTTGTTGTTCCTCTTGTCCTATAATTTCAACAAATTTTTGCATCTCCACACTTTTGTCAATATTTTTAAACATTTGTCCTTCATTAAAAATAGCATCCCTACTTCTGATAATTCTTCTCTTTAGAGGATCCCACAACCAATAACCTAGCTCATTATCAGCATATCCTAAGAAAATACATTTCAATGATTTTTCATCCAACTTGGACCTCTATTCTTTAGGAATGTGCACATAAGCTTCACAACAGAAAACTTTCAAATGAGAATAATATAACTCCTTACCGGTCCATACCTTTTTGAGAATGCCTCCATCTAATGAAGTTGTGGAGAGCGGTTTATTAAGTAACAAATAGCTCGAACAGCCTCTGCCCAAAAATGTTTAGGAAAACTAGAATTTAAAAGCATACTTCTCACCTTCTCCAGTATTGTCTGATTCATTCTCTTAGTTGTTCCATTTTGTTATGGAGTGAGAGGAACTGTTTTTACATGCTTTATCCCATGTTTACTGCAGTATTCTTCAAAGGCTTTGGAGCAATACTCCCCACCATTATCTATTCTAATACATCTTAATAGTTTGTTAGTTTCCCTTTCAACAACCATATGAAATTTCCGAAAAACATCTAAAACTTGATCCTTACTCTTAATAGGGAAAGCCCACACCTTTTTCAACACATCATCAATAAAAGTAACAAAATAAGCAGCCCCACCTAGTGATTTTATATTAAATGGGCCACAAACATTAGAATGCACCAAATCTAATATTTATGTATCCCTTTTTGAATTATTCCTTAAAAATGACACTCTTTTTTGTCTACCCATAATACAGTGTTCACAAAATTTAAATTCAATACCTTTTATTCCAAGCAAAAGGTTTTGCTCAGCAAGTATTTTCAAGCCTCTTTCTGTCATGTGTCCAAGTCTTTAGTGCCATAAATCTATTGAAGGCTCCTCTACAACAATAGCAATATCTGACTTTTGTAGCTTCAATTTTTATGTATAAAGAGTGCATGTTTTCTGCCCCTTTGCAACAACCAGCGAACCCTTTATGATTTTCCAACATCCCTTGCCAAATACTATATGGCAACCTTCATCATCTAGCTTTCCAGCTGAAACTAGATTCATTCCAAGCTCTGGTATGTGCCTGACCTGTTTAAGCAATAAACTGCAACCATCTTATATTTTTATTAAAACATCCCCCACTCCCTCAATATTACATAAATTATTATTACCCAAGTGAACATTACCCAAATTACTAAATTTATAAGAAACTAAATTTTCTCTACTTGGGGTAGCATGGTAGGAGGCTCCAGAATCTAAAATCCAATCAATATCATGATTAGAAGTACAAAGGCATACATCTTCATATGAAATAGTAATTAATACCTCACCATTTGATGCAACAGTCGTAGTATCTTCATTTGCACTTGTTGGTTTTTGTTCCTTTTGCTCTTGCTTCTAGATTCGATATTCTCTTTTCATGTGTCACAGTTTGCCACAATGATAACAGGTGATTCTGCCTCTTCTTGATTTTGATCTTCCTCTTGAGTTCAAACACCCTTGTCAATTTCGATCAAATTTTCTACTGCGATTAGCTAGGGCTAAGGCTTCTCCTCCTTGGTTCTCTATCATTGATTTACAATGTAGCTCCTCATTCATTAAATTTCTATTGACATCATCAAACTTTAGAGTTCCTCCAGGTGTCAAAGTGCTAATAGCTACGATCAGGTTCTCCCAGCTGTTTGGCATCGAACACATTAATAAGATGGCTCTAATCTCATCATCCAAAGTGATTTTAACAAAGGCAAGCTAACTAGTAATTATGTTGAACTCATTTAAATGTTCTACTACCGAAGCACCCTCCTTCATCTTGAGATTGTATAATTTTTTCATCAGAAAAACTTTATTTGATGTTGTGTTCTTCTCATGTAGATCATGAAGCTTTTTCCATAGTTTTGTTGTTGTCTTCTCTCTGCTAACATTAAAATACACATTTTTAGCCAGATATTGATGGATGGTCGCAACCGCCTTTTTATCCAACTTTTTCCAATCTTCATTTGTCATCATTATGGGTTTCTTTGATATTCCTTCAATCGGCAAATATCGATCCTTTAGAATCAATATATCCTCCATTTGGGATTTCCATAGGGAAAAATTAGCCCCGTTTAAATTATCCATGTCACTCATTGTGACCTCCATGCTACTCAAAGAAAAAGAAAAAAACTACACACACCAAATCTTCTAGCAACTTTGCTCTGATACCAGTTGTTATGAAATTTAAAATAGAATATGTATGATAACAGTGACAATAAAAATAAACACAGGAAACAAAACACACGGCAAACCAGAGAGTGTAGAAAACATAGAAATTTACGTGGAAAAACCTCCAATGTGGAAGAAAAAACCACGGGGCAAGGATCAATAACTTTATTATTACAGCAGAAAATACATTTCATAAGAAGCTTCGGCATTCCATTTCACTACTTGACAATGTTGTTTGCTTGGATTGGCAAGAAACCTACTGACTACACATCCTTGTGGTAGAGGATGCATTAATAGAGATTTCACATAAGTACACATTGACATAACGATTAATTAATGATATCAAATTTTCACAATTCATATTGATTATTGTTAGATCTTTTTTGGATTTGATTGTGTAAGAATTTTTGTATAACGTTTTGGATTACATTCCATAATCCATCATTAGGATAGTTGAGAGCTCAAGGATAAAAAAATGATAAGTTGCAGACCAAGAACTAGCTAAAAAAACCAAGGGAAGGCAAAAATTCTTGGTCTGTAACTTATCATTTTTTCTCCTTAAACTCTCAACTATCCTAATGATGGATGAAGGAGTGTGATTATAAACGTTGATGCAAAAATTCTTAGACAATCAAATCAAAAAATCATCTAACAATAATAACGATTAATATAAATGGTATGTTTTTATATAAAAGTTTGCAATGACTTTTTTTTTAAAAAGGGGGTAAAAAATTATTAATCTCAAAGAAGAAATGCAAAGCAGAAGGGCAGCATGCCCAAATTAAAACCAACTACTAACCAACCTTATTATTATCAATTAATTGATCTAACATACAAGAAAGATCCAAAGGCAAAGAACTCCTGTCAACAATAATCCAACCTTCCAGCTAATCAGACGCCCATTTAGCTAAGCAACCTGCCACAACATTCCACTCCTGAGGAATATGGGAAAAAGAAACTAAGTCAAAAGACCTGCTCAAACTAAGAATCTAATGAATAACCAAGGCTAACCACCAATTATCCTCATCCAACCACCCCTCAGTCAACATTGAAACCACCACCTGTGAATCGGATTCACAAAGGACCCTTCTCCAACCCAGAGCAAAAGCTCTCTCCAAAGCATACCAAATAGCAAGGGCTTCCATAAAATTATTAGTATGAAACCCTTTACAAGTAGAAAAGAAGAACTAGACATCTCCAGAACTATCTCTATCAATACCACCTATCCCCAGAGGACCAGGATTCCCTCTAGAAGAGACATCCGCATTAATCTTCAGAACCCCAAGAGGGGGAGGATGTCATCTACCTTCCCTAACGACTTTCTCCTTAACCCATCTACGCCTTTTTCTAACAAGAATACCATTCTCTTGAGCAAGGAAGCTCAACCTTCTAAAAATCTCCAAATCAGCTGAATCCAGAAGACTAGCAAGATCACACTTAGCCATGACAATCTCCTAGAGAATGCAAACAATTCATTGCCACAGTTGCTTGGCAACCAATTGTGCCCCCTAGAATATATTAAAATTTCATTCCAACCAAAGATTCCAAAGAATAAAGGAAGGCCCAATATCCCAAGCAACTTGAAAAAAAAGAAGTCTTAACTAGCAGAAAACCCAAACAAGCCTAAAACTCAACCATCAAAGAAACATGCAAACAGGGTTGATTCCAAACCCCCCACCAGAGATGCCACATCTCTCTAGCAAAAGAGCACTGAAAGAAAAGGTGAGAAGAGAACTCCTCACTATTATGACACATAACACAAATAGATGGGCCATGAAAACCTCTTTTTCACAAATTATCCCAAGTGAGACATCGATTCTTAATTAGCAACCAAAGAAAAAAGTTACATTTGGACCAAGACAACTTGTTCCACACCTGTTTCCACCAAGGAACACCAATCCTTCCAAAAAGTTTCCTATCTAACTGAAGGTACCCAGAGGCCATCAAAAACTTCCCTATCAAATCATGTCCCAAAGCTAGAGTATCCATGCCCAAAAGAGACTAGCATTCCCTATTAGCAAGAATCCTAGCTAAATCTTGTTGCTCCTCCTCAGTCCCCCTAGAGGCCATTCCTGAGGATCTTTCCAATTGCACAAAAAACCCTACCCCAAGTGTTGAATTGACCTATAATTAGCCACTTTACACCAACCAACACCATTAAAGCTATCACTGAGAGCCCGTAAATGAGGGTAAATCGAGAGAAGAGGAGGGTGACCATCCCAATAATCCCCCCTAAACAAAGCTTCAAATCCTGTGTGACAAATCCAAAAAATCCCCTACTTAACAAGTCGAGCCCCAGATTTAAGAGTATTCTAAATTGTAGAGCCCTTCCCTTCCAGACTACATCTGGGGACATCAACATAATCAATCCCTCCAAGGTACTTATAAGTGAGAATACGAGCCCAAACCTTATCCTAACTCGTACACCAACGCCAATACAATTTAGCAGCGAGCACTTGCCCATTCAGAGTTGTTGAATGAAGACCAAGCCCTCTCTCACACCAAGGCTTGCAAACTGACTCCCATTTAACTAAACTCCACTTAGAAGCAAGCAGATTACCACTCCAAAGATATTTGTGGGAAAGAGCATCAAACTCTTTAAGAAACTTTGAAGGGGCGACATGAACGAAGCACCTATAAATAGGAAGAGCCTGAATCACAGAATGCAAAAGAGTCACTTGAGTAGCAGTAGACAACCATCTGTGCATCAAATGAGTAACTCTCTACCTCAACTTTTCCAACAACTCCTTCCAAGAATCCCTAAGCTGAGAACCCACCCCAAGAGGAACTATGAGATAAACCATAGGGAAGGAACCAATTTGAAACCTCAGAATCTCAGCAATCCTTTTTGGGTGTTAAAAAAATAAATAGAAGATTTATGATCATTGATTTTATGACCTGAAGCAGCCAAATAAATGTCCAAAGTCCTAAAATTCTTAACTTCTTGAATACAGGTAAGCCCCATTAAAACAATATCATCAACAAACTGCAAATGAGAAAGGGGAGGCAAACTAGAGCTCCAGCTCCACCCTTGAATCACTTTATGAGAAACCTAAGCCTTGAGAAATCTTCCTAAACCTTCGGCCAAAATAATAAACAAATAGGGTGATAAAGGATCCCCCTAGCGAAGACCCCTAGACACTATAAACAAATCTAAAGGTTCACTATTAATAATAACTAAGAAAGAGGAAGAAGTAACGTAGCTCATTACCCAATCCACCCAACCTTGATCAAATCCAAAGGCCAAAAGAATTTTTTGTAAGAATTTCCACTTAATCCTATCATAAGCTTTAGCCATGTCAAGTTTCACAAACATAGCCTTTTCCTTAGATATAGCCATGGAATGAATAGCCTATGTCGCAATCACCACTTGATCAAGAATCTGTCTACCAACAACAAATCCTCCCTGCTCTTCTGAAATCAAGTCATTAAGCCAAGGCTTCAACCTTTTAGCAATCAGCTTAGTAATAATTTTATACACCACATTACAAAGAGCAATGGGTCAAAATTGATCTAGACTATTAGCTCCTTCCTTTTTGGGGATAAGAACTAGAAAAGTGGCATTCAAAGCCCTGAGGATCT
>VDFB02392555.1:0-12667 GCA_007258455.2 Sequoia sempervirens | reverse complement strand
TAACTAATTATATGTCGTTTATGAATTTCAATTTTTTTGATATAGTTGGTCGAGAGTGGGATGCACTACATTTGTACATCGCAAACAATCTTGATTGGATGACGGTATGGATATTATAAAGAAGATATATCTATATATGTATCATTTATGAGTTTCTAAAATATTTTACTTCCATTTCAACCACTTTCTTTACTTCGATTGAGAGACATAAGACCTCTATAATCTTGCATTTATCAAGTTTCAATAAAATTAAATTCAAGTACTTAGCTATCAATTTTCTCTTGATTGATCTAGTAATAATATGCTAGCCAACTAATACTCATCTAATGATATCATCTTGCATTGATTTTTGTTACTTGACCATCACATAATTGAACCAAGTACCACTTTAGAAATACCACATACATAGTCTTCTCTTTCTACAAACCCCCCATTGTATTCATAAGGGTTTTATTGTAGGTCCCATCAAATACTATGCCCTAATCATGTAACAAGTAGATAAGTCATCTTTACTAAGGTCAAACAAGGTTGTTTTATCACAAAATACAATAGTTTTTAGTTTTAAGTGTTAGATTTTTGTTTTGATTATAAGGTTTATCTTGTAGGTTTAAGGTATGAATTTAAGGTTCTTGCAATGACTTTTCAACCAATGGTATTATTCTATCCTATCTCTACCATTCTAGTTCTAAAATAAAACATACAAATCAAACTTAACTAGCAATCACACCTTAGTGTGCAATGGGTACGCTGAAAAAGTGTGGAATTTCAATTAGGATAAATTTTGGTCTATTTTTTGCATACATTTATGCAGTACATGAGGTCAATTGGTAGGACATTTAGTAAATGATGTTGTTTGTGCAACAAAGGTCTCAATGGAGAAATCATAGCTTCAAATAAACTATGCATCCACTTACAGGGATCCAAACATGATTGAAATAAAACCTCTAAATTAGGAAGATGATCAAGCTCCATTATCAATAGGCTCATGTTATGCTTGCAATAAGGAGAGAGGGAGAGAGAGAGATGGAGAGGTAGCGATAGAAATAGGGAGAGATAGAGTGGGGAAGAGTGAGAGATAGAGGGGTAAGGAGATAGAGATAGAGAGGAAGATAGAGATAGAGATGGAGATGTAGAGGGAGAGGGATATGGAGAGGAGGAGAGGAGAGAAGGATAAGGAGAGATAAAGAGAGAGAGGAGAGAGGGATAGATAGAGATGGAAGAGATAAATGTATAAAGAGGATAGATATCAGGGAGATAGATGGATGGATAGAGAGAGGGGGACATGTAAAGAGATAAAGGGGGAGAGGAAAATAGAGGTAGAGATGAAGATAGAGTGGGAGAGGAAGAGGGAGACAAAATATAGATAGAGAGATATAGGTAGAGGGAGAGATAAATATATATAGAGAGAGAGAGATAGGGATAAAAATAGGGAGAGATAGTGAGGACAAGATAGAGAGATATAGAGGGAGAGGGAGATGAAGAGACAAAGAGATATCGATGGTGAGATAGAGTGATATAGAGATAGAGATATAGAGAGATATAGAGAGAGGAGAGGGAGAGGGAGAGAGAGACAAAGAGATAGACAAACAAAAAGAATTAGATATAAGTATATAGAGATGGAGAGAGGGAGAGAGAAATAAGGAGAGATAGAGAAAGGGAGAAACGAGTATGGGGAGATAGAGATAGATGGGGAGAGAAAGAGAGAGAGATATGGAAAGAGAAAGAGATGCAGACCATCTCTATTTCATCTTTCTATCTCTTTTTCTTCTCGTGACCTCTTTTATCCCTTTATTTCTATCTTTGCTCCTCCTTTGTCTCATTTTTCTTCCTCTCTCTTCCTCTCTTTCTCTTTTCTCTCTCTCCACCTATCTATATCTTATCTCTATCTCCCTCTCCCTTTTCTCTTCCTTTCTCTTTCTCTCTTTCTCTCTCCATATCTTTGTCTCCTTAAGTGTGCAATGGGTACATTGAAGAGGTCTTAAAGGAGAATTATCATATCTTTAATCAAATTGCATGCTACCTTGAGCATAACTCCCCAAGGACACATGCCATCCTTGGATTGTTGACATGAAACAACCAATCAAAATTTAGTTTCTCTTTTCCCTCTCTCTCTTTTCCTTTGTATCTTTTATATTTCTCTCTCTCTCCCTATCTATCTAAGTAATTCATCTCTTTCTCTCATTCTCTATCTTTTTAGTTTCTCTCTTTGTATTAGCTAATAGGCTACATATATTGTGAGATTTGAGCTTGAAACAAATCTCATGCTTGGAAACCACTATTGTGTCGTTGGAAAACAAGTTTCAACTGCCATTTAATAGTAAACCAGTTGTAGTGTAATGGTAATTTAATCTAATAGTACTATTATATTAAATATATATTATATTAATTATATTTTGTATTATATAAAAATATACTTATTATTAATTATTAATTATAATAATTTTATATGTATTTAATAATTTTGTTAAAGAATATAATATATAATAATAATAAGTAGAATAATTATATTATTTATTATGTAAAATAGAGGTAATATATACTTAACTATATATGTAGAATATTAAAACCTAAATGGCCATAATTTTCATTTTAATTAACATACTCTAAAACCTTCGTCGAAACCTTATTTTCAGGTTGTAGCTCATTAAATTGGAGAAGTGAAAGGTCAATACCAGCGAGGAAGAGTTTGGAGGAGCAAAAAACCTGCATATTAATTTGAATTTCACATGTTATTTTGATTTTTGGCCCCGCACGCGTAGGAGCACGACATAGCTTAGTGCACCAAAATCGTAACTAGAAAAACAGGGCAGGAGGAAAGCCAGAGCGACGAGGTTGAGGGCACTCAGAAAGGGAAAACTGACGACCAAGGGACAATGAGTATTGTAAGTGATTTATATCTTTTATATTGGCACCCCCATTCTCTTTAACCTGTAACTTTCATGCCTTTCCAAAGATCTTCTCGTACATTGGCACCCCCATTCTCTTTAAACTGCAATTTTCATGCCTTTCCAAAGATCTTGTCATACATTTGTTGTCATTCGACGACTAAGAGAATCTTCCATAATGAAAAATAGTAGAGCTACGGGGTAGCTAATTGCTTGATAAAATATCTCCATTCCTCCCTTCCAAGCATTTCTTAGAGGTAATAGTTGTCCACTTCTTCTCTTTATTAAGGAGTTCTTTGTGCAATTTTAGCATTAATAGCTAGATTAAAATCATTGATCAACCTTAACCCCAACCCTCTCTTATTCTTGGGTTTAGAAACAAACTCCAAAGCCAACATAGGAATACATTTTTTTATCTTCCACTTTTGACCAAAAGCATTATTTTCCACATTGTCGATAATTTTCACAGGCATATGCAACAAACTTGTATTGTATGTTGGGAGATTTTGAAGAGTAGCCTTAATAAGTTGAAGCTTGTTAGCTTGAATTAAGAGAGAGATTTTCCATCATGCAAGTTTGTGTTGGAATCAATCCAAAGGATATTCAAAAAATTATTTGGGATTGGGCCCTTTAAGAGTTGCATCCCAAAGGTAGAAGGATAGGATAGATCCTATTTGACATGCAAGAATGTTGGCAATTTTCAATTGTCTCGTAGGAGGAGCATTGAAAAAAAAAGATGGTACTTTTAGGAAGGTTGATTTATTGCCTCGAGGAATTATCATATTTACATAAAACTTGTTTTATTTCTTTTGCTTCCATAATTGAGGCTTCAACAACCACAACGGTATTGTTCACAAATTGATAATGGGAAATGGGGACACTAGTTTTAGTGGGTTTCTCACCTTAACTTGCCTTGAATAATCACTTATTGAAGGCTTCTTCCCAAAGCTTCCACTAGAATAATAAATGAGAAGGGGGATACAAGGTTCTCTTGTTGGATTCTAAGTTCCTAAAAACTATCTCAACCAATTCCACAAGGTTATTTTACAACATTCATGCATTTCATTAGTCTATCCTACCAAAAAGGCTACAAAATTACCCTTGTTTTACAAAGGAAGGCCTTTCCAACCACTTGGTTCTATTCAAAAACCTATTGAAAAATATTTTTTATGACAAAAAACATAAGATTTCACCATTGTTGGGCTAAGCCATGCCCCTTTTGTCACTATTCTACAAAACCTTCCATTTTCCCTCAATACAATAGAGTTTTAGAGAAACACCATTTACCCGACCTCCCTAACTAAAATATTGTCTTCAAAACATTAAAATCATCCTAAAATAGGACAAAAAACCTTCATTCATATTGTTCCATCCATAAAATTGACAAACCCTTACTTAACAACCACAAATTCAC
Source organism: Sequoia sempervirens (assembly GCA_007258455.2). Lineage (NCBI taxonomy): Eukaryota > Viridiplantae > Streptophyta > Pinopsida > Cupressales > Cupressaceae > Sequoia > Sequoia sempervirens. Next base: position 8,368 of record VDFB02392555.1, on the reverse strand, counting down.
AAGAAAATTGCCCCTATTAGCCCTAGGGCATCACTTCAATGCCAAGTTTCTTTCTTTAATAGACCCCTAATGAAATGAACCTCTATCCTACCATGTTACACACAAATCCACCACATTACAGTTCCAAGATAGTGGGTGGATTGATGGATCTCATTTGTTTTTAGCCCTCAAACCCTTACACAGGAAAAACAGGGCAGTCCTTATATTTGATTTTTTTCTCCCACAAAATAGTGATTTAGCACTTCAAAACAAATGAAAATGAAAAGGAAAAAATATATTTATCTACACCAATGATCTCAAATCATTTCAAGCTTGTATGGATCTGTACAACACAAAAGAACTTCAAAAACACAGTAAAAACATAGAAAATTGCTTGAAGAACGTGGTATTTTGGTATCAACTCCTCCAACAACCTTTTCTCAGGCCTTGGAAAGATTTTTAAATCATCTCAGACCCAAAATACCTTCAACCAATGTCCATAACTAACTTACAAACACTTAATAAACTGTTATTTTGCATAATTGCAATTTTGACAAGTTTTAATGTCAACAATTCTGAGTTTTTACATTATCAAATAGACGAATTCCAAGTACCCTAAACACATTTAAAATGGTCTTGTTAGACATTATTCACCTTGAATTCATGACTCCCTGCAAGAAAACCTATTCTACCTACTTTGACAATATTTGACCATCATTGACAATTTCTTCACATATTTGATCTTGTTTACAATATGGATCAATGAAACAATAAATGGTCTTTTAGACCTCATTAAAAAATAAAAAAACTTTGCAAACCTCCCTAGACATGATCAACCTCTAATGCTCCAGTTGTGAACATAAGGTGTAGGTGCTCCTGCACTAGAGACTCCCCAATGAGCTATGCTTGTATCGCATGGAGCCATCTTCCATTGATTGTAGAACATATTATTGACCCCCATTCACAAAAAAATAATATGGTTGCTTGGGCACAAAAGTGGAGAAACTCAAAGATAGGGTCTTAGCAACATTTAAAATTTAAAATTTCATTCTTCCTTTCTTATCATGCAAATTTGTGACTCAACAAAACAAGTATGCAAGGCCAACAACTTCAAACCTAAGAATGACAGATTGCTAAATGTTTAACCTTTTTTCTTTGCAATGGGATGGGAATACAATATGATAGAAGTGGGATAAGAAATGCATTATTTGAAGCATCAAACCAATATGCAAAGATGAAAGAAACTGCTAACCCCTTAAACTAAAAAAGTTTCTTTTAACTTTAAGTTTGTTGGGTGGCCAATTCTTTTAAGTTATCAAATCCTACCATCATACATAATTAAAATGTTGTTGTTTCAAATGACTATGAGCACTAACTTTCACTATTTGAAGATGTTGAAACCTTGTCATAGAGAACTAGAACATTGATGCAACCACTCATCCTACCTTAAAACATACCAAAATTCTCCTAGAAATTAGACATAGGAAGATTTAAGATGACTTAAACAATTTTTATTGCCAAAGCATAAACTTATGATGACTTGACCAAGCCTAGTACACACTTCCTCCCCATTAACCACTTAGACATATGGAGTTTATCAATGGATATCTGAACCATCTCACACGTGCACTTGAATTATGTCTATTATTTTTATAATTCATCTTTTTAAAGACAACTTAAACCAAAATATTATGTATGGTGAAACCATTCTTCTACACACTATAGAAAATTTCAATGGAAATTTGTGTTAAATTTGCATTAAATGTAAATTTACTGCTATTTTTAGTCATGTAGGTGTCCAATAAACCACTTGGTGGTGTTTCCCTTCAAGCTTATTTACTTGAATGAAGAGAAAAAGTCCTTTGATTACAATTAGAGAAAGCATTTGAGGCCTTGGTTGTGTAACTGGTGGACCATAGTCACATTTAACACTTGTTACAAAGTTTGGGAGTTAAAATGTTAAGAAGTCTAGTAAATCAAAAAAATTGGATTAAGAGAATATATAATGTGAATTCATACCTTTGAAAGGTTGTATGTGAGGCTGCATGGTACTTTACAATAGAGAATAGCATCAATTGCATAATCTCCCTTGAATTGATGAGGCGCCTAACCATCAATTTGACCAAGTGAAATCTGCACCTTCCAACTCCAAATCCATCAAGGCATTTTGGTTGATGAAATTAGCAAGGTCTTCTCAACTTTCAGAATATGTTCAAATATTTTCGAGGAACTATTATCAAGGAACTTGTTTCCTTCAAAAAAATTACAATCAAACCCACTTGACAATCCTCTAAGTAAAAGATCATAATAATGCATGTTTTGAAAGTCAAAAAATAGTAGAATTTTTGCTCTTCCATTGCAGTGGATTTTAAATTACTATGTTGGCCTCTCCCCTAAGAATATTTTTAGAAATGCAATCATTCACTTCAACATTTTCACAATACTACAGAGACCTAGGGATAAGAAATCTGACCTTGTTGTACCAATATTAAATATACTTTTCCAAATGATAAGTGTTTGACAGATACTCGTATAACATTCATTCCTCAAAAACAGCTATCCAGCAATTGAACCAAGAGCAATCATAGAATGCTTTGAAGAAACTTCATTGTTGGTCATCTTATCAATATGGTTCTCAATCTAATTAAAATTAAAAACCCACCCACACAAAACTATTGAACCAAGAGAAATCATACCTTGTTCCATGGCACCTCCCTCATCAAGGTTCCTACCTACTATGATTGGCACCTATGGAATATCCACTAAAATGTGATCATGCAACACTGCCACACACTTAAAGACTATGAGATTGATAATGACTATCACTACCTTGTCCCCTCAATTGTTATGCATAAATCCTTGGAACATTGTCATACATTGTTCATGTAGGAAAATTCATCACTGAGTCTAGGTTTTTTAGGCTTCCATAGCCTCAACTACTATGAACTGCATCTCCCGAACTACATGTTTTTGTTAAGTTGTAAAATAATGACATTTTAAAGTCATTAACTACAAGGGACGTTCTCCTTCATACATTGATTTGATTTGTGATGGACACATTTGGACGGTAGTAACAATAACTTACAAACTATCAAGACTTGATTACCTTATAACCTATCAAATTCTAGCGATGAAATGATAGATTAATCATAATGTCACCTTGGGATCACATCACCATGAAATAACTTCATCCAACATCCTTATGACTGCAGGTACCACCAAATAGGTATTTTTTAGATATGTCTTCCTTGAGTGAGGGAAATTTAGGAAGAGAAGAGGAAAGCGAGACATGTAGTAGGTCTAAAAGAGGGAGATCAACTAGAGGTCAAAAGATTAGAAGAAAATTTCGTAAACACATGGAATTTTTTCTTGCTGATGGGGTTCATGTTCTTATGATGATGAGAGCATAGGTGACATCGAGGTTCCCTTGAGGTAGAAACATCTACAAAACAATGGGTACCCAAGGAACTTCCTCCAATAAACACTGATTTTTGTGTCAACGAGAGGATATATCGCATACCACCATAGTCATTACATGGACAACATAAAGGTCTATTACGAAAAAATTACTAAATTGATGAAGTATGTTGGACCCTGTTACAGTTACAAAGATATGATGCAACTGGTTCGATATACAGGAAGTATACATAGGTATGCACTGTCAGCAAATTATATACAGCTAAAAGATAAGGATCAAAATAAATAAGTGGCTATGTACATTGACAGAAGGCCAAAAGCATCAAGGAATATTGCAGGGTTTATAAATAGTACATGACCTGGGTCAACAAATGAGCAACCCAATTGCATATTTGAGGTGCATGACGGAAATCGTGTATTCGTATGTGTGATAAAATCAATAACTATAGGGGAAGAGTTGCTAATCGATTACAATTTGAATCACATAGTTACTATGGGGGTGGTACGTACTATATACTATTTTACCCAACCTCCAATTAATGACTCCAATATAGCATTTTATTATTATGTATTTTTTGTAAGTGTATTGGTTTCATTTTGGTAATGTTTTTTTATATTTAATTTTTATCACAGCGAGACATTGATTGTATGGAGAAGGCTCCGTCCCAAAGCACAAATCGTGATGCATCTTTAGACTCTTCTACCTAATAGGTTTACCTCATTGTAATTGAACAAATTAGATACGAGCAAAATGTTCTATTATTATGTTTTTTTCATAAGTTTATTGGGTTAATTTCAATAATGTTTTTAATATTCTTGTCGTAGTTAGTTGATCGGGGAAAGGCACTAGTAGTAGAGGAGAGCACCCATAGGGAGGTGCAGACACTATTATGCGATGATGACATCGCATATTTCGCAAACCCTTTGGATATGATAAGAAAGACCCCAAAAAAATGCAATGAAGAAATCTGTCAGTTGTTATTCATAGTGCCTCAAACAAATGAGATAAGAGAAATGGTTAAAATATTGATTGAGAGAGCACGAAACTTGCAAGTAAGTTGTCATGAGATCTTTAATTATAACATAAGTTCATTCATGGTTTTATATTTTGTACTCTTTATGTCATGAACTAAAATATGTGTTGTTTTTACAGGATTTTTTGCATCCTCATGATGTTGTTGGCCATGATCAAGGTATTGCAGGTGTTGCCCAAGGAGTAGTAGTTGGTACAATATCGATCATGATCTTCCTACGCATACATCACATCATTTGACCCCATCATCTGTGCCTATATTTTTGATTGAAATGTCGGCAACACATAGCATGCCGACATCAAGTAGTGCACCCTATGGCAACAAACACATACCAGAACATGCATCGAGACATGTACCTAGGGATGTAGAGGCCACTAGTACTAGTGGATGTTTTAGCAACATTTCCTGGATCTTTCCATATTACTAGTACAAGAACATTTTTGGTCACATTTGTGGTGACTGAGGATTTTGTTCCCATAAAGATCAAGAAGGTCCCAAGTACTTTAAAAAAATTTAATTATTATTATATATAATCCAATTGAAATTTACTTATTGATCACTCTTTTTAGACTAATGATCCCATGATCATTTTACAGGAAATGATGTTTTTTATAAACATCTTTTAGAAATGATATTACATTGGAGATCTTTGGGCCCACCATATGTACATAGTGGAATGCCCAAAATCAAGATTTAAAAGATAAGCTCATTAACCATTTAGTTGTGTTGTTCAGTAATAACACATTCAACCAAACCAAGGTCCTTAAGAATGCTGGTACGTATCTAAAGTATGTGAGGGACCAATATAGGTCACATTTAGAGAAGAAAAAAAAAGTACAAGCATCCCCCCATGATTTCGGAGAGAGGGTGGAAGGACTTGGTGTCAGATGGAAAGGAGAAGGCTGAAAAGAAAAAAGGAAAGACACCACCAGGCCAAGGAAGGTATGTGATACTATCAACAATGTAATTATATATTGATTACTCTTTCTTTTTACATAATCTAATGTATTTCAAACTTTTCATAGGTTTCCTTACACATCGAAGGCAACAAAGGCAAGACTAGAAAAACACGGGCAGCACAAACTTGGCTCTGGTGGTTATATGAAATTAGCCGCATGAATTGTAAGTATCAATAAATGAAATATCGCATCTAAATAATAAATTGAAAATAATTTTAGTTTAATCACACCACAGAAGCAAAATTCATGATCTTATGCAAAATGCAGGGCTCTAAATTCAACAGAGTACCCACAGAAGAGGACCTAAAGATTGCCTTCTAGCAAGGCTATGGAATCATGGTTGAACGCCTAAGACTCTTGACTGGGAAAACACAAGCTTCCACTACATCTGACACGTAGGTAAATAAACTTAATGAATATTATTTAAAATTGAATACTTGTGCAATCTATTCAATATTAATTTCCATCATAAAGTAATTATGTGCCTATTTGTTTTAAACATGCAAGCAATGATAATACTGCACATGACATTGGAATGCAGCCTGGTGAGGGTGGAGCACAACCTACAGATGAAGGTCATGGTGTGCATCTCGATACTGGATGTATTCATGTGCTATACAAAATGTAGTATGGATTAATACAATTAAACATCTTTAATTTCAATTGGTGTTTTAATTAATGTAACCTTTCTTGTTTCAACTTTAGAGCATGTAGAGCATGATCAACATGTTGAGCATGATCAGGCTAGACAAGATCAGGAACATGATGTGGCCCCATCAGGTAAAGAGTACTACTCTAATGTTATTTTAAACATATTTAATTGCAATTGGTGTATTAATTAATATAACCTTTCGTGTTTCAACTCCAGTTCAGGATTTAGAGGGTGTTCAACATGTTGAGCAAGATGCTATAAGACAAGATCAGGAACAAGGTGAAGGTCATTCACAACAATGAAAATATCAACTTTGGAACAAAGAACTCTTCTTTACCATGCATTCAACTCACCCTCGATGCCAAGCAACCTTCCAAACTTGAAAACAAAAAGGCATGAATTTTCAAAGACACCTCACACCCATGAACCCAAACTCTTTTTGGATACCCATTATGGCCTATACAAACATATCAGAAGTTCTTAAGCAATTGTTTCAAAAAGTATATGAGTTCTATGACTGGCCTCTCTTGAACTAGGCCTAAATTGGTCCAATTTACAAAGCAACTACCCTTCAATCACGCAATATTCACTCAAAACCTAAAAACAGCAAATCAACATGTTGTAAAACATCTAAATCAATGACCTCTTGAGTTAGTCATGCATTTTAAGACCCCAAAACTAGAAACCCTCATTTTGCTTACAAATTAGGAGGGTTTAATGAAAATGACATCTCCACACCACACAAAACCTTGCAACCACTTGGAACGCATCCCATTAGACCTTTACATGCTCACAAAACCTTCACATGGACAGCCATAACATCAATTGATGAAAACTCAACTTCTACACCTTCAGTTGCATTGAAAATGCACAAAAATTTGACTAGGGCATCACCTTGAAAAGTCACAAGTGTCCACATCTACATCCAAAACTTACACACATCTAATTTACATCATATTAGACCATTCCACCGAGTTACAGTGGCATACAATGGGTGGAATGGTCAAAAACTACATTTTTTGACTTTCAAACCCTCTAATGGCTGTGCACAGGAACTTTTAGTAAAATGTCAATAAAACCCTCTAAACTCAATGAAAATTAATCAAACCACTTTCAAATGAAATCTGACACTCTCCTCTTTCCAACCATAATAGGGTTGAGCCCGTACAGGTCGTACAAAGGTCGTACCACACATTTTAGCAGCAAATTTACACAAAAATTTCTAGAAAACAACCACTTTTTTTATTAGAACTTCAAAAAAATTGATTCAACAACCATGCCTCAACCATGAGAGGCTTATTTAACATCCAACCACCCTTACAAACATCCTCCAACTGAAATTTTAATTAGTTGGACATTGGAAACCAACTTTTTACCAATTAGACCCCTAATTGCCTAGTTTTTCACTTTTAACAATTTGTTGACAATGAGTACATTTTTATGCAACCTTTTGTATTTTTTGAACTAACTAATGTAAAATACCCCTAATTACATAATTAATGGGCTCAAAGGCCTTATTCAATCATAAAATGACTCAAGTAACCCTCTTTTCCTAATTCCTATGCTTCCTTCAAAGGATGAATTGTTTTAAACTGTGTGTATTGGGTGCTCCTGCACCATACACCCTGCCTTAAAATTCTTCCAAGTCCCTTGGAAACTTCTGTACCTACAAAAAAAACATAATTAGATAATCCTCTTTGTCCTTGCAATGGTCTCATCTTCACCTTGGGCTTATACTTGTCCTCTTGAAATTCCATGCTTGCTTTGTCACTTTGACTCTTCATGTCTGCTCTATCAACTTGAATCTGCACTTCTAGGTTCTATTTGTCCCTCATCCATCTGCCCTTTCTCTGTTCTGCAACTTATTTCATTGCAAACCAACTCATCATATGAATATCCTCCTTCATATTTACCCTTGGCTTGACCTCCATCAACATGATCATCAAAACAATGAAGTGATAAAGCACTTCCTTCATTCCTTGTCTCTTAACCATCCTCTTTACCATTAGTTTTAGGTTCTCTAATATTGGAACCACTGCCACAACATCATACATCTACCACATCATCAATCTTTTCTTCCAAGGACAATCCACTGCCCTACTCTCATCACTATCTCTCTTCTCCATCTTATTTGGAACCTCTAGCAACTCACCATCATCAGTCCCTTCCATCTTTGGGACTTTTGGAAAACTCTTTGCCTTTCCAACTTCACCTTTCATGGTGACTACACTTCCCTCAACCTCTTTCCCTGACCTTTTCTCTACCTTTTGCCATTGCTCTTGGCATGTTGTCTTTTCTAACATCTTGTCTTGACATTCTACCTGTCT
>VDFB02392554.1:0-13456 GCA_007258455.2 Sequoia sempervirens | reverse complement strand
AGGAAGTGCAAACAGGCAAAGGAATAGTTGTTTAACTAAATCATATAAACCTAGTCTATCTCTATTAACCTCATATTATAAGCTTCAATTAAAACAAGTTGAGAACTTACAATGAGAGTAAGAAGGTTCGTACCTATCATTTGCCAAATTCCAAGCTTCTTGCATCAACTCTGGAGAGGCCTCAACTGTAGCCAGATAGTTCAAAATGAATTTATGAGGATGTTCAACATGGAAAATAAATCCCATCTCCTCTAACAAGTGTTGTTCTGTTCTGTTCAAGTCCATCTCTAATTCAGTATATTTCTGCAATCAATAAAAATATATAAGATAGATCATGCCATGTTGCTGATTGACTGGGTGTATCATATTTGTCAAAATTAGAAACAGCAATGCAGTCACATAAGGGTCTCTGCAAACTTCGGCTTTGAAATCAAAATAGTATGGTCCATTATAGCATATTGACATTGTAGTATATAAAAAAAAACACTGACAAGCATAGATATTCCAAATGTGGAAAACAGAATTTAATACATCAAGTCATTTTCAGGGAGCATGGTATACAGAACAATAGTATAGTTTCTAAATTACAAAGCCCTTTCTAAGTGCGTACACAATTCATCTATTAGTTGTTTGCATCTTGCTGTTCTAACTGCAGTAGAGAAATTGCCGCTTCAGCTATGAATGTCCATCTTGTAGACAAAAGTCACAACATAGAAAGCATCATCTTGGTAGGAAAAAAATTCTTTGAAAATTTAATGTCCTTGATCAAGGATTGTGGTTTTGTGTACAATCACCCTAGGTCAAGCTAAACTTCAATCACTTCAACAGGTCTAAAATGTCCAAAAAGAAGTAGATCATCGGTAAGAAAAATTTGTGCAATGTGCCAGCTCATACATATAAAAAGCATGGAATCAATAGAGATGATGATATAGAAAGATCGAGATATCAAGTGCCCAAAAGAGTAGAAACTAACTACCATGAGTTGAACTTCAAGTTCATCACTGCAGTTGATTTTCTCCATTTGTACCCTGTATGTTCCATAATCTGCACAATTCGCTTGATATACAAAGAAACAAGTTTCAAATTGATTCTTCTCCATGTATTAGTTTCAGTCCTTCAATGCTAAGATTGCCAAAAAAGATCAAGATTCTGAGAGGAACTCATCTGCTCTGTAGCTAGTTGTCTTTCTATGTCAAATTAGACAAGTAATGCAAGATTGGTTGGAAAATTTACAGATTCTATTTGAAATTTGATGGAATAAACCAGCCTCTGCAGATTCTGCATGAATATACATAAATATAACTGTTTAGGATTGCAAAAGGATTATTATGGGCTTAAATCTGTCCATGATTGCCTAAATGACATGCCAGATAAGCTTGTGTTGTTTTAAGGTTGTCCCCGATGACAGTTCCGCTGGCATTATTAAATAACCATGCCATGTGAAGCTTGTTGTTATTTAATATCGTAGTTTCCTTTAATGTTTTCAGATCAGTGTTGCAGGAAGACATGTCTCAAGGGTCTAGGACACATCTCTGGTACTGAAGACAGGTGCAGAGACATCTCCCACAACAGGAGACATCCAATCCACATCTCCACACATTTATTTCTTTTAAAACAACCCTCTTGTTGGTCTCAACTTGTGTTATAACTATAAGCATCCCAAGGATCTGTCTCAGGTAAGAGCTTTCGCCATTACTTTTCATCTTGCATGCAGTGCAGATTTTGATCTGCCTTGTCATTGTGGGGTTGCATGGGTTGTCGTATTTAGGAACATTCAGCAGCAAAACTTTCACAAACTTTACAATCTGGCAATGAATAATCTGTGTTTTGTTCATACCAACTGCGATGCATCATGCTCTTCAACAGCTGTGTTTCGCTCTGACTGCATTTTGTTGATTTCCCTACCTATTTGTAAGAATGTCTGAAGAAGTATGGACTTATACCTAGCTTGTAGCACAGAGATCAATTCTCCATTTAATTTCAATGTGTGTTGCATACTTGAACAATCTATACTGATACATATTTCAATAATGTATTTTTATGACATTATAATTTTTATATGTTATCCATCACTTCTTTTTAAATGGCTTAGCAGTACCAGTACCAGTCTCCTGGCAACACCATGTTTTCTTTTAATTGCAGACTAGAGAAACAGTAGAAAGCTGTATATACTATATAACTAAAGTTAGGTTTGAAACCTGACATAGCTGTATGCCTCTGGTATGCGACCAGGCAAATCTAAACTTCCATCAAGACAAGCCCTATGATTCTAGCGCTTTACTGCAGAAAAATAGCATTATTAAAGTCATCTATTGGTGACATCTGTGCAATTTTTCTGTTTTACATTCACGTCTAAGAAAAAAATGATTTTTTAACTATCAATTGTCTGCTTTAAGTTGGTGCAGCTGGTACCTGCAATTTTGTGGTGCAGCAACCATCAAGAGAAGGACGAGAGAATGTGAAAAAGAAAAATTGAATCATAAGGATATGCCCCTGTATCAAATATCTTTTATTGATAACAGTAATTTATAAAACGCATCTACTTTTGTTCAATCAGTTCATGCCCTTTACCTTCAATTAGCCACTGCATTTTTCTTTATCAAGGGAGCTACTTCGAAGAATTTTGTGCATCATTTGGCTTGCAGTATCACCAAAAAGCTGCTGCTGAGTGATGTATAGCATTTTCATTTCTTAAATATTCAACAATTTTTGTGGCTTGCAGCTACTATATTTGGCAAGTTGAATGGAGTTTCAATCTCAATTTTTCGAGGCATCTTTTGGCATTTGTACATAAACTGTTGAAATTTTCAGAACTATAATATCACAGCTAAAGCTTAAAGTAAACTGGGAGTTCTTATATTTCCATTCGTTCTTGGATACATTCTATAGCCTCATGAAAAAATTTGAATTTCATAATTTTTAGGAACTTCTCGGTAAGTTTGTTTTGGACTCCTTATCAATCCAGAGAATCAATTTGATATTGTAGCCTTCTCTCAGGGTATGATCACATTCCACCCATTAGCGATGTATTATTTCAATTTGTATAATTAATAGAATATTTTGATCAATTCAAAAAAAAAAAAAATCTCTTTTAGTAATGCATAATTGTCTATTCTTCATTCTTAATTTCAACTCTTGGTTTTATATAAAATGCACAATGCATCCCTAACCCCACACACTAGAGTTTTTGGCATCCACGTAGGGTTCAATTTGATGGCCATGGCCATATAAACATATATAGGCATTTCACCAGTAAAATGCAATCAAATACTTTTTAAGATTCTATCAGATCAAAGGTGAAATTTTGGATAAAACGTCAAATTTGTAAATGATTCCTTTTCTAACCAAGAAACATTCATGGCTTGTGAAGGGCAATGTTGAACAGATAATTGAACAGATAACAATCATAAAACTTACCTGACAGGCAATCCAACCATTAAATTTAACCCTCATGGAGCGCCTCACTTATTCTGTACCATATACCATGTTTATGCTGAACTCTTCAGTTGATGTGGTATATTATGTCTTTCAGAAAAATTAGAACTCGTGCACCCTTGTAACTATGCTGCATTCAGACAGTGCAACAGTTGATGTGATATACTATGTCTTTCAGAAAAAGGATTGTGTGTATGTCTATATATGTATACATATATGCATGTGACTGTGTAAGTTAAGACAGTAATCTAAGTCATTTTTTTGCAGGTTATCTCTATCATAGAAGCATTAACATGAGAAACCTGTGATTAATCACAAGTGCTTGTGACCTGCCACATTTGCTGTGTCATTTACCTTAATTTGCAAAAAGATATATATAAAATAAGTATTACACTTGAACAATGTGTGATTAACCATGCTATTCACCTTTTATTGCTGGTCTTTATTTATTTATTTTTTGGTGGACTTTCGAGATCTTTATTTGAGTTTAGCCGAAAATAATTAAAACTGATTTGAAGATCGGATAAAGATGCTGACGCCGGAGTTTATTTAAATTAGTTTGAATGGAAAGATATCGATTGGCTGGACGATAAGTGGAACCCGAGTTCCGGAGCCGGGTTTCCTTCAGATAAAGGAACCTATACTGTTGAAGGAGTTAATGCCATTAAGGAAGTAATTTTTATCCTTTAGTAAGATCTCGTTCTACAGCTTGGGGTTGTTTGTTTTTTTGGTTAATGTTTTTTATTTCTCGAAATAGTGTTTGTATGTTTTCGCTCGTCCCTGTTGTGCATTTTGTGTTGGTACTCGTAAACTCCCGAAGTGAAGCGTCATAACCCCTACTTTATCCTTCAAGACTTAACCACGCTTTGGGATGCAGCGGAACGAAAGAGCCCGCCAAATCCCCCGCAATTTGTCATCACCAGCAAGATGGGAGCGGTGTTAAATGTACCGGATCAAGAATCTGGCGCAGCAGGAGATCAGCCGTTTGCGCGCATAGGGTTCCCGGAAATTCAACGGCTTCCTTCATTGCAGTAGGGGATGGAAGGGAAGGAGCGGTGGCTCGAGGAGGTAAGATCTCTTCCACACCCCTTAGGGTAGACTACTTTATTCCTAATAATGACATGGCTAAGGTTCTTGGCAATGAAGAGAAAAGACTTAAAGACACTGCTATTTTTTTTGCTGCTCTAGATTGCAATAGAACTCCTTCGAGGAATTTTTTGATGACTGGTTATTCAATGTTTGGAATAAAAAAATGGGCATTGAACATTCTTTCTGTAGATTAATACAAAAGGGTCTCTTCCTTATATTCTTTAGAGATAAAGACATGCAAAAAAAGGCCACCAATAAAGAATTCTGGTCTGTAGGGGATGCGGTGTTTAGGGTAGTTGCCTGGTCACTGAGTGTCTTGTGTGAGGAGGTTTTAGCATTATCATACCCTAGATGGTTAAACATTAAAAATGTTCCTCCTATACTTTGGAGGGTTATCTCGCAACTCCTCTTGCACTATGGGAGAACCATAAGGGTTGAGGAAACCAAAAATACTCTCTTGCATATGGACGCTCGCATCTTGATAGCCATCACTCCTGGGGTTGAAATCCCGGATGAAATTGAGCTCGAAATGGAGAATGCTACTTTAAACTGTAAGATTGAAATCCTAGGGGCCGCCAATGCGTGCTTCCTCTGCAAAAAAGAAGGGCATAGAAGGAAAAACTACCCGATCCTTAGAAGTAATATTGTGGGGAAGGCTAAGATGAAAGATCCTAATCTGACTATTAAGCCTAACCCTAAACCCTTTGACTCGAGTGCGAACGCCAATCTGGTTGTCAGGCTCGATCATGAGAACTTATTCCTAGGAAGGAGTGACTCCTTTAGAGGCCATTCAATCCCCACTCAAAGATCTTAAGATGGATGGCTCTTCCGATCTGGTGTTAACCAATGAAGAGCAAGTGGTGACTGTTGGTAATTCCCCGACTCAAGAGAGGACTGAGGGGGATAATAATAATATTGATTATAGGGAAGTTAACCTAACCTACCCAGAAATAGGAGAAGAGGCCATTATTGCGAGCAGGTTTGCCCCCGAGGTGGATCACCAAAGAAACGGTGGACACCTCTCCCGTGGGGGAAGGCTAAGTGCTCAAGAGATGGTTATGCAACAAATGAGAGATCAGATAGAAAAGAATAAAAAAATAATGAGGGATCTTAGGTGGCATGGATATAATAATAAAAAAGATATGCTGATTCATACCTAGGAAAAGAATCATAATATAAAGATGACCTCTACTATGGAGGTTGGTCCTAGAAATGGTAAGGCCAAAGTTTGCCAGGAGGCTGAGTATAGAAGGTCCAAGTTGGACTCGGCGCCCATAACCGCTGGTAAAGACATTGATACTGAAAATTCTGTTGTTACTCCTACTATGGATGGGGATGACCCCCCTTTGTTATACAGATCGCTGGGGAAAACCCCACCCCTCGTAAGGCCAAAGCGAAAGGTGGGCAAGGGTATCTTAACTAGTTAAGTAGCAAGAATTTCTATAGTCTTGAAAAAGCTCTGTGCCAGATAAATGTAAAAATGTAGGAGGAATAAAAAGATGAACATAAGGGAGCCTTTGACCTCTCAGAGTTCAAACCCTTAAATTAGGACACCTTGCAATTTTTTCAAGATTATTTAAACAACCTGAACCTAGTTGGGGATGTTGCAACCTCGACCAAAGATGAAGGCACAATGGGGAAGTGTAGACAGGAGGGAAATGCTGTCACACCCCCCTCAAAAGATGTTGGTAAAGAAGAGGATGAAGGGGACAGCCTGGTGAGTAGAGTTTTTAAGCAAAAAAGAAGGGGTAGAAGAAAGAAATAGAAGGAAGACTCAATTCTCTACCTAAAAAATAAAATGGGAAAAACAACCCTCCCTAAGTGTTTTAACTCCTTTAGGAGCTCGAATGAAGGGCCCCAAAAAATGGAATCAGATGACTCTTAATTGCCTGTCTTGGAACATTAGGGGACTTGAGTCCCCAGATAGAAAATATAGTCTAAGAAGGTACTTAAATCATGTGAAGGAAAAGGACATTGTGATGCTCCAAGAGCTCAAAGCTGTGAGTTTCCAGCTTGAGACAAGCCTAAATTTTATTTGGAAAGATTCAACCCACTTTGCTACGAATCACGAAAAAGGGAAGGGAGGTACAACAATTTTGGTTGCAAACAAGTGGGCCAAATGGGTTACTAACTGGGGCCTCTCTCCTTGTAACAGAGTTGTGTGGATCTTGATTCAAAAAGATAACCTTAAGTTCGGTATTTGTTCAGTGTATGCACCTAATGAATATAGGAAAAGGTGTATTCTTTGGAATTGGATCAGTGATCTTCTGGAGGTCCCTTGGATCATTGGGGGAGACTTTAATATGGTAGAAAACCCTGAGGACAAGTTGGGTGGTTGTGATATGGGCTGGAAAGCCAATGAGAAATTCTTTTGGTATAAAATGAAAAATAAGCTTTAGCTCTTTGACCCCTTAGAAGGGCTTAGAGAAGAAAAGAAAAGTATTTGGTTTACATGGCGCAACTTCCAAAAGGGAGAGAAAAGAATTTATTGCAGATTGGATAGGTTTTATGCGAACAAGGAGGCTATTCAGTTTGATAATGTGGGGGAGTCCAATGCCAGGGTCAAGGTGACCTCTTGGACTCTCTCAGATCATCACCCTATCTCGGTCAAAGTTTTGCTGGAAAGTGACCAACCTACCAATATGAAAAAGGAGGCAAAATTCTTGTTGAATACTAATCTGCTATAAAATGAGGATTGTTGTGATGCCATTTTTACAGTTAAAGAAATTAACAAATGGATGCATAAGGGGCTGTCACACACTGAAAGATGGAATACCAATGTGGAAGCTTGGAAAAAGATCTTTCAAACAATCAGTCAGAAGAAGGCAAAGGACCTAAGGAAAAAAGAGAGCTTATTGCAAGAGAACCTCCTAAAAACTGAAGCTAACCTGCAAGAGAATCCAAAAATTACCTCCCTAAGTGAGGTGTTAGTAGCTGTGAAGGGTGAGCTGAGAAAAATCTAGATGATAAAGGACCAAGGCATCAAAACTTGGGCAAGACTAAATTGGGCCTCACAAGGGGATAGAGGTTCAAAATTCTTCTTTAATTGCCTAAAAAACATGGAGGCCAAAGAAAGGGTTAATGTGGTTTGGCAAAATGGCAACTTGAGCAAGGACCCTGAGGTTATTCAGAGATGCTTTCTCCAATTCTACAAAAATATTTTTACTTTAGAAGGAAATAATGCTCAAAGCCGAAAGGCAAGGGAAGATTGCAAAAATCTAATGCCAAAAAAACTCTCTAAGCAAGAAGTTAGCCAGTTGAGCAGATCCCTCTCCTTGGAAGAAGTTAAGGCAACAATCCTTGCACTGAATAATGATAAGGCCTCGGGAGTGGATGGACTCCCTATTGAATTTTATAAGAAGAATATTGATTGGGTGAGTGAGGAACTGCTTAGCGTTTACATTGAAGCTATCAAGGTGGGCTCTCTTGGTAGCAAAATTAATAAAGGTATTATTAAGCTGATCCCTAAAGAGGGAGACAAGGCGCTTGTTAAAAATTGGAGACCTATAACCTTGCTAAATGTATCCTACAAATTTTTTGCGAAGGCTGGATTGCTTCCAAAAATAATCAACTATACTCAAACAAGTTTTATCAAGGGAAGATATATTCTGGAGAACCTCCTGACAAGTTGGGAGTTGATGGAATGGGCAAGAATGTTAGGGCAAAATGTGGGGCTGCTCTTGGTGGACTTTGAAAAGGCTTATGATAGGATTGAGTGGCCATTTATTTTGATGGTCCTTGAAGCTTTTGGCTTCCCTAAGGAATTTTGTAGAATGATTGAAACTCTTATGAAGGATGCTAATGCTCAAATTGAGATAAATGGTTGCTTGACTGAGGAGTTTGAGCTGTAGAGATCCATAAGGCAAGGTTGCCCCCTTGCCCCTAGACTCTTTGTGATAGCTACGGATGCTCTGCATTATATCCTCAGAGATAACCATCTTACACCCAAAGTAAATGGCCTAGTCCTTCCTAATAATGAGGAGCTAATTAACCTCCAGTTTGCTGATGACATAGCCCTTATGGTTAAGCTGGAAGAGGAAAATGTGAAACATCTCATGTGCAAGCTTGATTTCTTGGAAAAAGTTGTAGGCTCTAGGATCTCAAAAGCCAAGTCTATTATGCTGAGCTGGGAGGAAACACATCCTCCTTGGTTTGATAGGTTGGGACTGCAATGGGGGGGACCGAGTAAAATTGTAAGATACCTAGGGATCCCTTTCGTTGTTAGTCCCAACTTGAGAGACATGTGGTAGTGGGTGAAGGGCAAGATAGAGAAAAAGCTGAATAGCTGGAATAATAAGTACCTTTCCCTAGCAGGAAGGGCTCAGGTGTGTTAAAAAATTCTTACATCTTATAACATTTATTACTCCTCTGCCTTGCTCTTTAATAGTTATCAAGTTGAAGAAATTCCAAAGAAAATTAGACAATTCTTATGGTCTGATGGCAGAGGTAATAAGAAAAGGCATGCAATAAAGTGGGAGATTTGCTATATGGTTAAGCATTAGGGGGGCCTAGGGCTCAAGAACCTTAAACAACAAGGCCTAGCCCTTGTGGCAAAATGGATTTGCAAGGCTCTCATAGGAAATGAGCCTTGGAAAGTTTTGGTCAGAAACAATATTAAGCTTGCTACACCAAAAATAGCCAAGACTTGGAAGCACTTACCTCTTTGTGACTTGATCTTTGGCAAGTTTGTAACATCCCCTGTTGGGTCCAGAGTGTTTAAAAGTCTGTGGAAAGCTTGGGAATATTCTAAAGATAAAATCATTAAAAAGTGTCAAATTGATATTGAGATAAATAAGAGCTTCTTGGATAGATCTATTTGGTGGAATGTATTCCATAATGACAAGCCTCTGGCTTTATTACAAGGATGCTTTGCTAAATCATGGAACTAAAAAGGTTTATCTCACTTTGGTCAAATCCTGATAGAGGATAGGCTGAAGTGTTGGGATACCTTGAGAGCTGAGTTTGACTTGCCTCAAACGCAGAAAAGAACCTTTGATACCATTAAGAAAAACATGGTTATCCCCCCGGTCAATATGAATAGTAGGAAGAATAATATGCTTGATCTTGACTGGCTGGAAAATAACAGCATTGCAGGTCTAAAAGCTAAGGAGATTTATGGACTTCTGGATAATAACCCTGTTTTGACAGAAGGATTGAACCAAAAATGGAAGTTAAGCTTAAATGATTAAGATTGGAACCTTATATTCAGCCATAATTGGAACAGCACCTTGGAACCCAAGAAGGCTTCTTTTAGATGGTTGTTGTTGATGCAAAAACTTCCAAATGTGGATTCTAGCAAGTATCCGATGGTCTGTAATATCTGTAAGAAAGCTGATTCTGTAATGCATATTTTCTTTGATTGCTTTTTTGCTAAAGAAATTTGGAATATTTTTAATATTGACATGTTAAAAGATGAGAAAACAAAAGAGGATTGCAGGTTGGAAATTTTAATGGGGAAATGTAATGGTTTTGGAAAATCTAACAATTTACTTTGGTTAATTCTATCAACTGAAATTTTGTGGTTTATTTGGAATGCAAGGAATAAAGAAATCTACCAGGGCTGTAGAAGAGATCTTACTGAGTTTTATAGAAAACTCACCATACAATCCGTCTATGTGCGGGTTTCCATAAGCTTCCAGGCAGCAAAGGAGAAATTCCAAAATCTGAAGGTGGAAGACAAATCTAAAAGCAATAATCAGAAATTGGCATTTGCAAAGCAGTGGCTGGATTAGAGAGACGGCTGCAATACTGAGAGAAGTATCTACTTGAATAACAGAGACTTAAATCACAGAAGAAGATAAAACAAAAGGAATACTAATGGCTGTTGGAAGTTTTTGTAATATTTATACATGTATATTGCTGCTCTAGTGATGCAGTTTCATTTGTTGCAAAAATGCCTGCTATATGATTATGGGCTGAAGCAGTGGCCCCAAACTAATGTATATTCTGCTCTTTATTCTGTAATGTTTCCTTTTCAACTATTTTGAATACAAAAAATTACTGCGGGTTTCAAAAGGTTTAGTCAATTTTCCTTATAATTTGTCAGCTCAAGTAAGCCCACATCGAACCTAGCAATTACGACACAAGGTAATTGAAGAACCCAGAATAACACTCTCTCCCTATGTATGCCATTTAATTAAGCAGAAGTAAAGAATGAAAATCATGTGATGCTTGGCTGGGTATGAACAAAGTTTCAAGCGTTAAAGTTGATCACAATAATATGAACACTTTACACCATTTGCATAGCTTACCTCACAAGCAGTAGGCAGGTACAGGAAGGATGTTCAAGGACATATATTGGTACAGATAATTCTAGAAATTTTAAGTATAGTTACCAGACTGGACTTTCCTGGACAGACTTTACAGGCTGATTTTGGATTTGGACTTGGAATTGGTACCTAGACTTACTTTAGACTCAACAAATTAGAAAAAACCATGAAATATAGAAGTTTTTTTAAGGAACTAAAAGGTTTTTCTATGCACTCTTCTTTGAATAAAATTTAAAAACAATCAATGAACTATACATTGAACAGGAGGAGTATAGAAAATTCAAAATGGATAGAAACCTCAATAAATTGCTCAAAAGCAAGGCAGTTTAATATTTTGAAATTACTCATTTTTTCAGAAATCTTTATAGACTACCATAGTTATTTTCAAATTTTGCTTGCAAATTCCTTGCTGTTTTGAGGTTTCCTTACGCCTTCTGGATCCTAGAATCTAATAAGCAAGATTTCTTAACATAAATTCTCATTTGCACTGAGTACATAGAGACAGTTTGAAGGCAAAAGCATCAACCTTATGCAGGTCCTGCAGAACCTTTATTTCAAATGAGGTCGAACCATCAAAGGTAAAGTATACATAGGAAGCATTTCAATTGTTAGACTCTGCCCTATCTGAATTTCTCTTTTTATCAAAAGTAGCAGAAACTGCACAGAAAAGGTAGTGCTGATAAACAAAATCCCCAGCAGTTTAGATCACAAAGTTACCAGACCCATTTGTACCCTTATGTGCTGAAAATTCTGTTAGTTGTCATCAAAGAGATTGAAAACTTCTTGAGAAACTGAATAAACTATAAGCATATCTCTTGCTAGACATTAATCATTCCTTGGGCTAAAGGTATAGAATATTCAATGTTTTCACTGGCAAAAACACCACCACTTCAAAATTGAAGTCTCTGTCTGTATATTTCAGCCATCTGCATCTTATGAATGTGGAAAACAAAGATTGCAAAAGACCAGCGATTTAATTCAAATCTGATGTCAAACTAAAGGTTCACGATTACATTACATACCTTTCCATGAGCTAGATTGGGAACTGACACTAAACATAACTACAGCAAAGAGATTGAACAAAAATATGAAAATCGAGTTTTAATTTTTAGGATTGAAATCTGATATTTCTGAAAAAGATCCACAGGATTTGGACAGCAAAGGAGACCAACAATAAAATCTGAAAAGAGAATACAAATAGAACTTCATTGCAACCCAAATAGTACTTCTAGATGGTAGATAAGACACAGAAAAAAATACCACAGGAAGTATGACTGCCAACTTAAGCCTAATAAAAGAGCAGTATGGATGCTGCACTTGGCTACGAATAGTCCTGTGCAACCATCACAAAACATCTAAGAAATCCCTTTTCTAACGCTTAAAGATTTTATTATAACTTGATCCTTCTTCATACAGAATGATAGATGCCAATAACTCTCTCATTGAAACAAGACAGTTTGCAACTCTTTATAACATATGATAACTTGCTCATTACTTTTTGTGGTTTTCCTTTGACATCTAAAATTCTCTAGTAAGACTCTATAAAGTCAAAGTTCCTCATTATCGTTTGCAACTCTTATGTTAAATTCTTAGTAACTCCACTGTGGCATCTATGAGGAGGGTGTTTTGTAATATAACATTGTCATGACACATAATTGTCATTGTCCTATGGCCGAGATATTTGAACTCACTTTTTCCTGATACAGATAAACAATAACTTTATATTTTACCCTAAATGCATAATAGGATCACAACAACAAACACCTCAAAAGAAATTGAGAAGGTGAGCAATCTAACTAAAAGCAGAAATGGAACTTTCAGGCAACTTGATATTACAAATGAGATCCACTTAGCACAAGTGGCACTTTCAAGAGACTTGTCACATGTTTAGGACTATTCCATAGGGTCCTACAAATGAATAGCTTAACTCTAAACACTTTTATTTCTCTTCACACTTAAGTCCTTTGAGACTCCTTCAAGGAATTCAGATGATCAAAGATCAACTGAGTTATATTAGAAATTCAGATCATTAAAGATCAACTAAGTTACATGAATTTTAAAGAGTTCCTAGAGAAGCCAGCGAGGTATAGACAAAAAAACAACTGTCAGCTAAAGAGACATGGCTTCCTTCCAGCAGCATATGGTCAATTTTACATGGAGAAGTCTTGACATTTTCTTATAATGTTCAAAACAAATTCTTATCAACAATTAAGAAAAACAAAATTGAGCTAGAGACTATCTCTTATGGCCTCTACTTTAATTGCCAGCTAAATTATATGATGGTAAAGATGCTAACCATAAGCATCCATTAATGAATATGCAACTAGATAATATACACAAGTCTAACCAAGACAAGGGGATGCAACAACTACTAAAAAATAATTTGCTAAAGATTTAGTTATACACATAACATTAATAGGGTTGCAAAGTAAGCTTTCCCTAAATACACAGTTAAGGATTGGTGTCCCTTGCATAACTAAGTTTGGTATTTCCATCACTTGATAGGGTACATTTTTGTACCAAAGTTGTGTGTTCCTACAAACAATGTCATCAATGGTTTTAACCTCAAATCCTCCAAAAGCCTAAGGAAAAATGCCTGAACCAAGCGAGAAATACAAACTATTGCTTTTGTACATTTATTTCTAGTTCCCATACTGTCTCTG
>VDFB02392553.1:0-12755 GCA_007258455.2 Sequoia sempervirens | reverse complement strand
TCTATATATATTCGTTTGCCTCTGACCATTCCTGTGCTGCTATGTTGACTCAAAAAAAAGACCAAGGAAATGAACATCCCATCACATTTATGAGTGCACCATTGAAGGATGCAGAGCTGAGATACCCAAGTGTGGAAAAGCAGGCCTATGCTTTGGTCAGAGCCGTAAAGAAATTTAGGCATTATATCCTCAGAAACAAAATCTTGGCTATAGTTCCTAATCCTGCAGTTAAGTTGCTATTGATGTAGAATGAGTTGGGAGAATGTAGAGCCAAGTGGGTAACTATGTTATAGGAGTATGATATTGAGATTCAACCCATGAAACTAGTAAGAGGGCAAGGGATTACACAGACAATGGCAAAGACTGGCCTTGACCTTACAACTCAGAGTTATAATCTTGAGGATGTTTCCCCTGGCGAGTGGTATGATGATATTATTCATTATCTTCTGACTTAGAGATGCCTTGATCATCTTAATTCAGTACAAAGAAGGGAGTTGCACTTAAAGAGCGATAGTTTCATGTTGAAAGGAGCTGTCCTATATAAGAAAAATCATGAGGGTGTGTACTTAAGATGCCTAGGAAAGATTGAATCTGAAAGAGTTATGATAGAATTTCCTGACAGATACAATACAGGCAATGGGTTAGCACCTTCCACAACAAACCAGATTTTGAGGGCTAGTTACTACTAGTGTACACTCTTCAAGGACACATACAACCACGTCCAGACTTGTCATGTGTGTCAGACCGCGGCAGAAAAAGAAAAGTATGCAACACTCCCACTCCAACCAATTTTTGAGGTAAAACCTTTTGCATAGTGGGGGATGGACTTCATAGGTCCCATCAATCTGCCTTCTTCTGCTGGTCATAGGTATATCCTTACTGTCACAGATTATTTTACAAGATGGACCAAGGCCCTTGCTTGCAAGCAATGCACTTCAGAGGTAGTAATTAACTTCATCGAATTAGGTATCATTAATCATTTTGGATGTCCTATGTCTTTAGTTTGTGATAATGGTCCTACGTTTTCATCGTTAAATTTTTCTAACTAGGCTTTCAATCATGGGATTATCATTAAGTTTGTCTCCAACTATTATCCTCAGGGTAATGGTCTGGCTGAGTCATCCAACAAAAATATTTTGACTGTTATCCGCAAACTGTTAGAAAGAAATCCGAAGGACTGGCATACCCAACTTAGATTTTCTCTTTGGGCAGATGGCACAAGATATAAGACTTCCATAGGGATATCACCTTATCACCTAGTTTATGGATTAGAGCCTATGTTTCCCATTCAGTTAAAGATTCCCACTTTACAATTCATTAATGACTATTATGATGAAGGAGATAGACATGAGGCTAGACTTGTTGAATTGTTGCACCTTGAGGAAAAGAGAGATGAAGCCCTGGAAAACTTTTCTAAACATCAAGGGGTTGTCAAGAGATGGTTTAATAAAAGAGCCAAGGTTAAAGTTTTTAGAATTTTTGACTTGGTTCTTTACTAGGATAAAGCCCATGACCGTAAGGGAGAGCATGGAAAATTTGATAAACTTTGGCTTGGTCCTTACCAGATTTCAGAAATCTTGGGAGATAATGCTTTCCATTTGAAAACTCTCACTGGAGAGGATATCCCACTGGCCAACGGCAAGATTTTGAAGCACTATTTCCATCCCGAAATAAGCCAACTCTTGTCTTCAGATATAGTTAGATTAGGTTTCCTTTCTATTTTATGCTTTTCTTTGTTTCTTTAGAGTAGGTTTCTTCGTTTTCTTTTGGTTTGTTTTGTTGTTTTTGCTTGGCTCTTGCTTTGGAGTTTTCTATTTTTTTGCCTAGATGTGTTGCACCCGCATGGCAAATATATTTTTACCTGGGACTGTTTTAAGTATTTTATTGGTGGACTATATTCTTGTATCTTGAAAGATGGTTGCAGTCTTTGCTATTGCCAAAAGTCCCAATGTTTGATTTATTGAAGTTAGGTCACTAGTTTTGATTTGAATTTGAAGTATTCTGAAATCTTATATCTCTCATATCTTGATGTTATTGTAGGAGTCCTGTAGGAAGTCTTGCTAGTGAAAATCCTATTTCTGGCTTCAATACCATCGGTGGGAGTTCTCAAATTTCGAAAGTAAACTTCGTTGTTCACAGTTGAAATGAGAAATAACAAAAGAATATCAAAAGAAAGAAAAGGAAATATTGAAAATAAAAGAATGAATTCAACTCATGAGGGGTATCCTCAATATTCTATCTGGGCTATAAACTCCTCGGCCGGAAATAGAGCTGTTCGAGAGTCACACCAATAACTCCTTGCCGTATTATAGACGCTTTTGACTGCAGCAAGGCCTCTATCTAGGTTGCTTTTGAAGTTAGAATCCTTATGTGGCCTAACTTGACTGAGCTTGGTCTCTACAATAGCTTAAGGAGGGAAACAAACTCATATGCATACACTTGGATTTTCAGTTTATGAAAGGTTTGGTCTTTCCTTTGGTTCTAATTCTTTAAATCTTTGCATTATGACTTGTTTGTTTGATCGTGAGATTGAAACTAGAGATTCGGGTTCTCGACCATGTTCACATCAAATGCTCTGAGCATTTTCTCAAAGGGTTACCATTTTTGTGAAGTTTTCGCGACACACACTATTGAATCGAAAAGAAAGGGACCCTCTTTCGCTTTGGTTTTGGTTTCTTGGCCCTTTCATTTTGAGGTTTTATCTTACTTTGGTGTGTGCTTAAATGATTATTTTGATTGCCTAAGCAATTCCCCTAAGTTATTCATTGAAGATCTTTGATTTTAAGCTAATTTCAGGTTTTCACTGAGGTTTGGGACTTTCCGTCCTAGTTGGATTTTCCCGGGTCTTGCTCGGACTCCGAATGTACGTTGTCGTTCAGAGATTTTCGGTCTCCACGGATTTTCGTGTGGGCCAAATTTTTTTGGATTCCGTCTTGTTGTCGGATTCCTGGGTTTTCTGATTGTCTTGTCGATCGCATTAATGTCTTTGTACGTGCTTTGAATAATGTATTTAACATGATTTTCAAAGTCTTTTGCTTTATTATGCTCATTGCTTGCCGTCATTGGAGCTAGGGAGTGCGTTCTTGCGAGTGCTTGGTTGGATTTGAGGCGTTGAGTTGGAATATCATTCGATTTGGTGGCAATTTCTTGTGCACTTTTCCCCTGTTCTTTGTGGACGCCATTCAATTTCACATTTACAACTTCTAAGATCTATTTTCGCTTCATAATGATATGTTTTCAATTGCCCTACTTCGCATTGATGATTGCAGATAGCGCTCTGAAGTTATAAAGCTTATTTGGGTTTGATTCTCTGCATTATTTGGATATTTTCGTGACTAGGGTTGCGTAGCATTGTTTGATTTATGGTCTTCCAAGTGAGTCCCGAGCTCGTCTATTTCTTTACATTGTGAGGGGTCATGCTTGGAAAGTCGTGAGTTGCCCTAGTAGGGTTTTGGCAGTCAAAAATTTAATTCTAAGCTTGTTTGTGCTTTAATGGCGGATCTGTAGGGTTTAATTTAGGGCATCGTCATTTATCTTAAGTGTGCTCTCGAATTGGCTTAGAATGTTGAGAGAATCCATAGAAAGCCCATATTGAGCTTGCCCTAGGCTTAGATCTTTGAAATCCATGACCAATTTGATGTTATGTGGGAAATCATGATTTTGTGTCGTAATCCAGCTTTTGGCCTCAGTCCGGGATTTTTCATTCCCTCGGGATAATTCGCCTCTGGTGGATTTTCCTGATTTCTTCTTTTTTTCCAGAATCCGCTATCACTTTCGGAGTTTCAAGTTTTCCACAGATTTCCGTTGACCTCGGATTTTCCCGATCTCCTTTGTTTTCCCGATTTCCTTTGAGTTCCCGGAATCTACGTGCTTTCAGAGTTTTACCCTATCCGTGGATTTCCGTTTACTCTGGATTTTCCCGAGGTCCTTGGCCCCCTATTTTTTTCGGATTTGCTAAGTGCCTCTGCATTCGCGAAAATCTGTCTCTGGTGGATTTTCCCGAAGTTTAATGGAATATGATGGAATATGGAATAGCATGATGTGTTGGTGATTTTTAATGCATTTTATGATTTATTCATGCTATCTAGTGATCTCCAATGTGGTTTATTGATGATAATGATCGGATTTAATTGTTAGTAGGTGTGTTCATGATTATTCCGCTGGAATCCCTCTGGCCCAGAATTTCTCAAAATTCCTCCCTAGCTCAGATTCCGCGGGTGGTCCTGAAACCCGAAGTTTATCAAGATAATTTTATATGAGTTTTAATTACACCTTGATTGTATGAGGTTTATTCTAACGGTGTTTTGATGGATTAACGTTTCCTTCCTGTGGTTTTTACTGTGATTTTCATGTTGAATGCAGGATGAATCAAGCAGGATAGTGGAGGAATCTTCAATGACTGATGCGGAAAAGATTAAAATGGACATCAAGAGCAAGGTCCCTAAGAGTAAGATCACATCGGTCTGGCCAGAGGTGACTGATACAAATGTTGGCCTCTGGGATTATGAAGAATTTAAGGAAATAATGGCAGCCGAGGATCTTCCTTTGGTGGCTAGAAGAATGAAAGAATTAGGCTTGTCCCATGTAGCTGGTTTCCCTTCCACGGTGTAGTGTTATGAGATTGTCCTCGAGTGTGCAAGGCACTATGACAATGATACATAGAGGATTATTGGTCCTCAAGGGAGAGTTGTGGTGAATCTCAACCCTGACTCCCTTGCCTAAACATTTGATATGCCAGACAAATCTCATGTGGTGGGATTCAACCTGAAGGTAGCTCAGGAGTTCTATGATGAACAGACTGTGAAGTCAGTTCAATTTATCAATTCCTGGCTAGAGAAGCCCAAGTCTCACTATTCTAAATTTCCTAAGTAGCTATTCAGAGCAAATTTCAAGGAGTACTATGATGCCATCACATTACTTAGCAGAGTGGTTGGATTGAGGAATGCTGGAATGTTCAAGAATTGGATGTGCCATGTGATTGTTAGGATGGAGCAGGAGAAGATTAACTACCATTGGGAAGGCTGGTTATGGTGGAATTTCGCTGGGGAGTTGTTCATTGAAATAGTGATTCTTTCATATTGATTTACAGAGCGAGCCGAGGGGATTGTAAGATTCTTAATTTTGGGGTAGTGATTGGCCAACAAGCGTAATCCTGACAGACATCAATTCAAGGCTCATCCCCACCACAATTCCAGCCAATGAACCAAGGGCGAAACGACGCACCACACCGCATCAGTCCGCCAACGACCCCAGATCAGGCAAAAGAACTCATCAAGAAATATGGAGCATGGTTTATTTAGTTCCCAACTTTCTCCTACATTCAAATGGATGGCTACAAGAGAGCCCCATACAGACTTCGAAGATACCCTAGTGATCACATCATACTTCTAGAAGTCACTAGGAAAATCTGTGACTTTGATGCCATTTTCAAGAGGGACAAGCATAAGACTGGTTTTGGTGGAGATTTCCCATTAAGGATTGGCACTGGAGAGGTTTTTCCTTCCATTGGTTCCGTCCAGGCTTCAGAGGAAGAAATGAGTACCCTTGGTCTATCTTTCCACTCCAAGAGATCCAGGTTTGATATCATAGGAGAGGCCCAAAAAAAGGCCAGTAGGGAATATATCCATAAGGTTGATCTAGAATATTACTGGGCCTATTGCAGTGATGAATATGATGTAAGGAAAAAGAAATTCTCCCAGCTTTCAGTTGAGTCAGTTTGATTGTATAATGAAAAGGCGGTTCCTGATCAATTGGAAGATGATGGGGACATGATTCAGGGTCATGCGTATGAGGCAGTGAAGGGTAGGCCGATTGGTGATGTAGATTGGCTAGAAGAATAAAAAATAGAAGTGAAACAGCTAATGGATCCAGTTATCAAGTTTACCAGGATGTGGTTGAAGCACAAGCTGTGGGAGTTGGAGAATGAGGGAGTGAAATGTACTTATAGTCTGATGGGAGATATGGACCCTCACTCCACTTCTGAGGAATCAACTGGGAAAGAGGACCCTAAAGGTAAGGGAAAGGTGGATTCTCCTTTAAAAATAAAAATTAAAGGTGTTCAAGAAACAGGGGCCCAGGAAGCAGAAAAACAGAGAAGGCCAAAGGCTAAGAAGGGGACAAGAAAAAAGAAGTCTAGCTAGAAAGAAACTGAAAAGCATAATCCTGAGGTTGATGTTCCAGTGCCTAAGAGGAGAAGAATCATAAAATTGTCAGAGAAGGTGAGCTCCAAGGCAGGAGAGGAAAAAGTTACCCCACCAGTGGTAAACGTTGAAAGTTTAGAGGAGAAGGCCAAGGTATATAAAAGGA
The DNA here is from genome assembly GCA_007258455.2 of Sequoia sempervirens. Lineage (NCBI taxonomy): Eukaryota > Viridiplantae > Streptophyta > Pinopsida > Cupressales > Cupressaceae > Sequoia > Sequoia sempervirens. The sequence continues at coordinate 6,449 of VDFB02392553.1, read as the reverse complement.
GGTCTAGGACTCCTCCTAAGGATAGTGTTCCTAAAGTAGATCTCCCTCCAGTTGTTTCTCATGAGGAGCCGCATGATGATGTTTCTTCGCCATGCCGTCCTGCCCAGCGATCCCAAAACGCCGGGTACCGTTCATCCACAACGGGCGGTTATGAACCTGTACGCGACCCAAGCGCGCTTTGGCCGGCGCCGCAACGCAACTCCCTTGCCGCTTCAATGCCGAGCCCATGAAACGAAGAGGTTGAAACCCTCTATGAAGAAATCGGAAGGTTCTGACCGCTTCATAAGGAAGTAAAGCCAAACACGACAGCCAAGCGCAGCCGCGCCATTGCATTTGGAAACCCCGTTCACGCCGCGGCGATGGCGCAACCCGCGACCCAGAGCGCATGTCGCAGCGCAAATGGAACCAACCGCCCCGGCCGGTTGCAGACAGTACAGCCAAGGAGAAACGTGTTGCAAGATAGTTAATCAGAGCATGGAGCATTAGCTAAGATCGGAAAAGACAAAGGTAAAAAGAAAGCTAGGGTGATCTCAACGATTGAAAGAGATGAAGCTAATAATAGAGTTGTTCACATTGCCACCCCTGCTCCTGATAAAAACAAAGATGATGTGGCTGGAAAGGATTACAATATTCAGACTCTCAATCTGGGGCCTACTTCCGTTGAGAAAGATATTGAAGATTATGAGGGTTCCAGTGTAGTCATTGTGGGCAACCTGAGGAAGGAAATAAAGACCAAGCATGAGTTGAAAAAGGAAAATGAGAATCTCAGGAAATGCTTGAAGGAATTAATGAAGGCCCTGCAATCCATTAACCCTTCAGTTTCTGCTGCAAATCCTTTGCCTCAAGAGACCATTACCGAGCTTGAAAAGATGAAGGCTTCCAATCTTGCCATTGCGAATTGGCTGCAGGCGGTCCGAACCAAAGGTAATGAAGCCATTAAGCAGATTTTGTCAACTGGGAAGGATGCTATAAGGGCAGCTGATTGGTTGAAGGAAGTGTTGGCACAAGATAGGGAAGATATAGATCTCCTGCTGCAGAAAACTAGAATTATCATGGAGTACACCAGGGATAAGCTGGTAAGTGATAAAATTATTTCTTCCTCTATAGCTACCGAGCCTTGGGAATGGTTTGAAGCATTGTAAATCAGGCAGAAATTATTGAAGAAGATTTACAAACAAAGGAGGTAGATTGATGATACCTTGGCTGGTGTGTACAATGGCTCCATTGCCTGTTTTGAGATTATGACAGGGAGAAGGAAGATTTCTCCCAAATACTTGAGTTTGGAACAGTTGAGGAAGTGGTGGCATGATGTTTATTCCCTAGTTAATGATGATTCCATTTATGAGCACTAGTTAGATGATGCGGCTACATACATTGCTGTCATTGATAAATAATTAACATATAAGGTGGATTGGGATAAGTCGGTAAAATAGTCAAGGGAAGAGATTGCATCAATTAAGTGACGACTTAGGGTTTTTCCTTTGCCACCTTTGGCCAACTTGGACAAGGTTCTTTTGAAAGTTCATGAAATGCTGGATCGGAATAAGGATAAAGGGGAAGGCAGTTAATGATTGGCTGCATCAAGATTTGTGCTTCCCTATTATTTTGCCATGCATTGGTTTAGGCTACATTGGAGATCCTAGGCTGACCTAGATGAAGTTCATGCATTTAATGCATATTTTATTTTATTTTGAATTTCTCTTGGCCGACTTGTTGTGCCTAAATGTTATTGTAAAATTATCTAGGCCGACATGTTTTGGGGGTTCTATAAATTTGGCATTTTGCCTCATTTGTAAGGGTTAAGAAATTCTAGATATAGAAGAATAGAGAGCTAGATAGAAGCAAATTAAGTAGAGCAAGAGTTAGCAAGTAGTTGTTCTCAAGCAAATATTGTAATAGAAAGCTGCAATTGTTGCTACAGTTGATAATTTGATGCAAGTAATGACATTGTGATTTGGTGCCATACTTGTGTTTCTTATTATCTTGCATGGTTCTTGTTATTTTATCTTTAGAATTGCTTTGAGGAGGTTAATATTTAGATTAGATTTGATTCAATTATGTTTGTGATTTGATATTTGAAGTGTTGCAACAATCCCTAGTCCATACTTTTCACAACCAACTGACTGTTAGTTGCTTTGCAAAGTTAGCCTGGACTTTATATTCATTGTGCTTAAGTTCAATTGTGAGGGTTTATTCATTTCAATTGTGATAGGGTTGTTTTAATGAATGTTCATGATTTGAAAATCTTAACACCTTAGAAGATTGCACTGTTTCTATAAGATTGCAGATCCATCTGGGTCAAGTAGAAATCAGTTTTGAGGGATTGGTCCATTTTGAGTGTTGGTCATTTTCATTGTTAATCTTAGGTTTAATATTAAGTTTAAAAATATCTTTGAAACCCTTATCTTTTGTTATTTCTTTGATTATTGGGTTAAATCTAGGATTGAAGTATCATCATATTGTTAAATATGATAAATTGAGATTCAGTATTTTGCTTGTAGTAAGGTCCCATTGTGATTACCAACATTGTCACATTATCACTGAGTTGTTTGTGCATTGTCAAGACCTGACATTAAAGACCTTGGGGTTATCTCTTGAGGCTTGCTGATAGAGATTTACCTTTCAAGAAATATAGGATTTCATATTCTGTCTGAGTTGTTGCTGTGCAGAAAACATCAACACCAAGGTAACATCTAACATCTTGAGATCTACACTTGTCCATTATCCAAATCAAACCAAATGAAAATCCAAAATCCTAAGGTCTAGTATTCCTCCAAAGTTCCCAAAATTTTAAAACATCCATATCATTCACCCCTCATCAAGATTCACATCATCATCATTTGATTCTTAAAGACCCTAGATTTTCTTTTTGTACCTAAAATTTAGATCAACCAAAGGAGTTAGAGGTTTTCCTCCCATATTCCTAGAAGTTGATCCTTATTTTATTGTCCAAACAAGGTCACACCACAAGAGGATCATGGAGAAAAACAAAGAAAGATCAACCTCAAGGTGATTTAAGTCAAACTACATCATAATTCAACCCTAGGGAATATATCAACCCTCCACTTAATCCCCCTCAAATGCCTCAAGATCCTCAAGAGGGAGGTTTCCAAGTGGAGGATGTCACCAAAAATTTCCAAGGGATGTCCCAAGATGAAATATTGGAACTAGTTCAAAATCCTGAAATGCACAAGCTTGTGAACATAGTCATGACTCTCAATCCCACACAATACATGTTGGCATTAGAAAAAAGGAAGGGGCTAAACTCTCTTCAGATTTTGATGTGAGCACTATTGTTGAACAACCTTTTGGGAACATGCCACCAATATAATTCACACCTTCATTCCCAAGCATCATCCAACCCATCATACAACCAACATCATCTCATGCTCCAAGTCAACCAATGATCACCAAGGGAAGTTCATTACTCCAAGCCCTTCAAGGGCATCCACTTGTCAACAACCAAAATTTAGAGGCTAACACAATCGTGGGTATTCCTAACACCATCCCATAAGACCAAAAACATCCATTTGTGCCACTCATTTTCCACAATAAAAAAATCCCTCCACCTTTTTCGTGACACTGACATTCCCTCTTGATACACAAAGTTCTCTCCCCATGGTATCACAAGGACAAGTGGATTTATTTGGAAAGATGAGTACTTTTAATGCTTCATACTCAATCCAACAAGAGAACACATCACAAATATTCCCACCATTCCCTATCTTGACATCATCATCTGCAACAATTCAAGGTATAGGGAAAATCCCTTAATCAAACACATCAATCCAAAACCAATCAAATCAAATCAAATCAACCCCCCAAGCACAAATCAAATCAGTGCATCTATCATACCAAATCCTCCAAGCATGCCGTAGATATTGCAACACCAAGTGGCACCAATCCAAATATCTTTACCAATTATCATGTCATCTACAACATCTCAAACATCCCTAAACGTGGTCTCCCAAGGACCAAGCATATCAACCATACCACCTACCACACAACCCCTTGTCATCACTCAACAACCACCCTAATAATCTCTCATCACACCATCTCACACCATCCCAAAAAATCCCCCACCTCCACCATCAAATCCAAATATAGAAAATAAATACAACATCACATTACAAGTAGCATAGCAAGCTTACCAAAAGGCCTTACAACAATTTCAAGCACAACAAGCTCAAGCCCAAGCACAAGCTCAAGCAAAAGCACAAGTGCAAGTGCAAGCTGTGCTACAACAAGAAGAAGCCACATAATAGGCACAACAACAAGCACAAGCGCAAGCCCAAGCCCAAGCTCAAGCCAAAGCTCAATCTCAAGCTCAAGCACAAACACAAGCTCAATACCAAGTGAAACAAGCACAAGCACAAGCCTTGTTACAACAAGCCTATCAACAAGCATTGATATCCCAACAAAAAAAAGCAATGTAACAACATGCCCAACAATAGGAACTATTGGCTCAACAAAAAAAACAACAACAACAAACCCAACAACAAGCATTGTTGGCATAAAAACAACAACAGGGTTACCAACAAGCGTTGGTCACACAACAAAACTTCCAGCAACCTTTCATGAATGTGCAAAAAATTTCTTGGAACATAAACATGCAAGCCACCCCATCCTTCATCCAACAAAACATACCATCTTAAAACATGCACTTCCCACAACCTGACCTGCAAAACAACCTCTCCACGTAGATCAAATTGCTCTCACAATAGATATAGGACATCCAATCCAGAAAAGTGAAAAAATCACACACCTAGGGAAATTTTTGCCCCTATCCATTTGATAGAAACATTGCCATGGTTCCTTTCCCGCTAAGATTCAAGATTCCAAAATTCAATAAATACCATGGGAAGGGAAATCCTGAGGACCAAATCAGAGAGTTTCACGTACATTGCATGGAGGTAGACTATGATGATTCTTATCTTATGCGACTTTTCCCTCGAAGCTTGGTTGGTACTACAATGGAATGGTTCTCACTTACCTCCCAAAATAAAAAAAGTTTCAAGAAATCGTGGATTTATTCATCGAAAACTACTCCTTCAACCTAGACATGGAGGTAATCCTAGAAGAACTATTTGGCCTCAAACATGCTAAAGGAGAACATTTGTTTCCTTCTTACAATGATGGAGATCTAGATCCAACAAGAGAAAATGGTCCATGCCAAAGAACAAAAAATTGAGACCATTAACTCTAACCTAGAAGGAAGCTATTCCTTCCACTTGAAAATGCAATGCATAACAACATGACCAATTGATCCCCAAAGCTCTCAACATCGAAAGAGCCCTTATAGCACAAGGGGGCACACCTGTATACCAAGAAAATTTACCATCAAGAAGTTATAATGAAAAACATCGAACGTGGGCCAAGAACAAGAATGTTACCAACTATGGTGTCGTTGATGCCAAGGTTGTTATCAGTTCCCCAAGGAAGAATACACAACAACAAACGTACCAAAAATGAAAAATCAACACACAAACCAACCCATCACAACAAAAACCCAAAAATGAAACTGTCAACAACGTAAACACTCAAGGGGGACCACCCCCAAAGAACAAATATCCTCCAAAATGAAAATATACAACACTTGGGGAAACAGTCAAATCTATCATGCAACAACTAGTACAAGAAAATCTCACCAAACTCCCTATTTATGAAAATTACCAAGAGCCTCAAGTTAAACCACCATGGTATAATGAGAAGCACCTTTGTGACTTTCACAAAATAAAGGGACACATGACAACTAGTTGTATGAGACTCAAAAATTTGATCCAAGATCTCATTGACGACAATAAAGTTATGACCATTCAACAAATAGTAGGGAATCAAGATCTCAAAATATACATGAATCTGATGCTGGATCACAAAAAGGAAACAAAAATGGTAAAGGAAAGAGTTAAAACAATGTGAACCATATCTATGACCATGTTGTCGCATCTTTGGATGAATGGGTAAAAATTGTCAATATCAAAGGACCTAGATTTGAGTGTGGAGTCACCACATGTAGCAGTAGAATTTCTATCCTAGGACCATCACCACCACCCAAAGCACCGCCCTCCAATATAAAATCAAACCCTAGTGGTTATAGTATCTTGGAACATCTAAAAAAGACCCCCGCCCAAATATCCATTATGGAGTTGCTCAAAATCTCGCCTGCACATAGGGACATCCTAGAGAAGGCATTGGCCACATCCTCCATTCCCACAGAACTTGATGTAGACCAATTTCAAGCTATGGTCAGACATATCACTACACCGCATCTCCTCAAATTTTTTGAGTATGATCTCCTGATCCAACCATCTCATAACCATGCACTCCATCTTGAAGTTCTAGTCCATAAGAACAAAGTCAAATGAGTCTTGGTGGATGGAGGTGTGGGTTTGAAGATTTGTAACCTACAACTAATAAAGAATCTAGGATTCTCAGAAGATGTCATCAAA
>VDFB02392552.1:0-19105 GCA_007258455.2 Sequoia sempervirens | reverse complement strand
TAGTTCAATTGTGAGGGTTTATTCATTTCAATTGCAATTGGGTTGTTTGAATGAATGTTCATGATTTGAAAATCTTAACACCTTAGAAGATTGCACTGTTTCTATAAGATTGCAGATCTATCTGGGTCAAGTAGAAATCAGTTTTGGGGGATTGGTCCATTTCGAGTGTTGATCATTTGCATTATTAATCTTAGGTTTAATATTAAGTTTAAAAATCTCTTTGAAACCCTTATCTTTTGTTATTTCTTTGATTATTGGATTAAATTTAGGATTGAAGTATCATTACATTGTTAGATCTGATAAATTGAAATTCAGTATTTTGCTCGTAGTAAGGTCCCATTGTGATTACCAACATTTTCACATTTATCACTGAGTTGTTTATGCATTGTCAAGACCTGACATTAGAGACCTTGGGGTTATCTCTTGAGACTTGCTGATAGAGATTTTACTTTTCAAGTGAGATAGGATATTATATTCTGTCTGAGTTGTTGCTGTGCAGAAAACATCATCAATAGTTTAGAGGGACATGGTTTATATAACATCACTTGGTGGTTTTGCAAGCTTGCTTATATAAAAGCAAGCACATGAGCAATTTTTGAGGATGAGTTTCATAACCTTTGGCTTGTTGGCTAAGGTTGATTGGGAATCTCTTGTAAGTTGCATATGCAAGGAGAGGAAACATGGATTGGGATGTGTGGTTACATGATTCTCATTTGCTTGTTCACATGGAGTGCAATTAGGGAGTTTAATATTTTAGAAGCCTTGCATGGAGACTTCGTAAGTGTATTGTAATATTTGTTCACAAGATTATACATCAAGTGTGAGTGCTTTTTGAGGTTAGGTTTTTTTTTCTTTGAGGGTTTTTCCAAGATACACCTTGTGTCATCTTGATGGTATGTTTGTCTATTATTTTGCATTGTGGATTTTAAATACTTGTTTGCATATTTTCTTCTCTTGAGGTTATGTGGAAACAATTTATTATGGCTAAAAAATAATTTTCATACTTAAGGGCTTATGTGTTAGTAAATCAAGTAAAGGGGAAGATGCTTGCAAAAGGGATTGCAACCACTTTATTTTTTCCATTAATCACAATGTGAGTATGCGATGTTGTTGATTTATTCACATTGTGTATATGTGATGTATCTATGCATTGGTCACATTGTGTATATATGTGATGTATGCATGAACTAGTCACATTATGTATGGACATGTGCCTAAGCTAGCCACATTGTGTATATGTGAAATGCACAAGCTAATCATATTGTGTATATGTGATGTATGTGTGGACTAATCACATTGTGAATATGTGATGCATGTGTGAGCTAGTCATTATGTAGATGTTCCCTACACATAAATTAGTCATTGTGTATACTTGTGAGGTGTGTATGAACTAGTAATTATTTATGTGTTGTATGCATGAGGTAGTCACATTGCATGTATGTGATGTATGCATGAGTTAGTCACAATATGAATATATGTGACATGCATGAGCTAATCACTATGTAAGTACGATTCATGTATGAGCTAGTCACTGTACAAATTTGTGTGTGTTTGAACATTGATATTGGCATGGAGGTAAAATAGGATTAGAAAGCATTTGCTAGAGTGCGATTGTATATGGATTGAATTGGAAGTATAAGCTTAGTTAATAGCTAAAAATAAAGGTTGGAGATCTCATCCAAGCTATTATATTTTGGATGAGCTATCAAATTACTATTGACTATTTGACCATTGAACAACTTGATGTTTAAGGAAGCAATCCCATAGGGGGATATTTAAAATGTATTTTTATGGAATGGGAGGTCCTATGAGATAGAAGAAAACTACTACAAGATAAATTGGACTATTATCTCCGAAAATAGGAGCCCCTACTTTTTAGCTCTCAAATTTCCAGTCGATGTCTTTGGGGTGAGGCTAGAAATTTCCCCTACCATATTAGGAGTTATTTGCCACATGGTGTGATTAGAAGACATTTGCAAATTTTTAGCAATTAACTAATGCTAGAAATTTTTTATGGAACCACCAGCTTCCTAAAAATTTCAAGCTTAAACTAAACATATTGCTATAAAATTTATGGGAACACCTAATTGTCAAAGGCTCCTAAAATTTTTCAGAAATTTTAGGTGACCTCCTCGTTGAAGCCATAACCTAAGTAGAGCGGATTGAGACCGGTAAATAGAAATGTGTATTGTTAAGCAAAAGGTCTAAGTTTGAAGTGACTTGACGACCTCTGCTCCAACCGAGTAGATTAACAATTAGAAGAGGTTAAATAACTTCAGGGAAATTAGATGATAAAATTGTGAGGCTCACTTCAAGGAATTGTAAGAATTTGAAGTTTTAGGTGATCAATATTACGGTGCCTGCTTCAAACAATGTAAGAACTTGATGTATAATAAATCAGAAGGGGGGTAAGTGAATCCAGTAGGATCCACTCTGGGTCAACAATAAGATAATCTTCTTTCTGTTGACAATCTTGTACATTTATCATGGAATGATGATGATACAAGGAAATTGTATTCTTGGAAATACGAACACTGCAATGGAAATTTATTGTTGAAACTATGAACTCCCATATAAATATATTTATATTTCCAAAATGGTACATTTCTGAGAAAGTTTCTTTCCACAAACAGTTCAACAAAATGACATAAGATCAATACACTCAAGTATTCTGGTACTCATTTGTCAAGATACATTGTTTGCTTTCCAGCCATATCTAGCCTCTATACAACTTACTGGGCTATGCTGATATCTACATAACTTCTATACCCAAGCATAGAATGCTGTATAACAACCAAAAGTCAAAGTGGTAACATGGAAGTTAAAAATATAGTCAATATATACATAGCTTTGAATCTTACACCAAGGGTTGAACCCGAATAAATTGAAAGCAGCCCAAAGGCACAGAATTCGAATCATCACATATGCCGTATGTGTTGAAGATGTCATCTGTAGACAATACAGAGTTCGGAAGATACAATGAACAGAATTGTCAACAGCTTCCAGAAGTTGAGAAACAGCATTTAACTTCCAGAAGTTTTGAAGGAGGATTTACTAGAATTTGGGTAAAGGGTAGTTTGGCATGAGATAATCTTTAGCTAAAGAGTGGCTATAACATTAGTCTCTTTAACATTGTTCTTTGTGGCTAGAAAGATTGAGATTGAAGAGAAGTATTGCACATTGGACCCAAAATAAAATAAAGTACTCACACAACTCAAATCTTTAGTATAGATATAATTTCATGCTCCTATATGGAGACTAGAGGTGATCAACATTTCCCTTAAAATCTCACCAAGGGCCGCTTACGTAAAAGTTGTCACATTTTTTAACAGCTTGTGTTCTGTTATTCAACAAATTTTCTAAGTTGTTTTATATATTACTCCTAAAATATGAGGAGTGGAATCTAATGTATCTACCTTATCTACATATACATACAATGTTAAGAAGAGGATTGGGATGACTATTTTAAATATTAAACAGTTCAAATTTTTGCTGATACAAATAGGACAATTATTTATTATTTTATACTGTGGATGGGATATCAAATTGCTATTGAGTATTTAACCCTTGAACAATTTGATATTTAAGGAAGCAGTTCCGTTGAGGAAGATTTAGGATCATTTTTTATATAGTGGGCAGTCCCATGAGATGAGAAAAAACTAATAAAAGATAAACTGGAATATTATCCCTGAAAATAGGAGCCCCCACTTTCTAGTTCTCAAATTTCTAGTGGGTGCTTTTTGGGCGAGGCTAGAAATTTCTCCTATCAGCTTAGGAGTTATTTGCCACATGTCTTCATTAAAAGACATTTGCCAATTTTTAGCATTAGCTGCTGCTAAGAAAATCTATGAAACCACCAGCTTCGTAAAAATTTTAAGCTTAAATTAACTTACATACTGCTAGAAAATTCACGAGACACCTAATTGTCAAAGGCTCCAAAATATTCTCAGAATACCTACTCAGAAATTTTAGGTAGTTTCCCTTCCTGAAACCAACCTGAGTAGAGTGGATTGATTCTGGTAGTTAGAAATGTGTTGTTAAACAAAAGGTCCAAGTTTGAAGTGACTTGATGACCTCTGCTCCAACTGAATAGACTAATAATCAGAAGAGGTTAAATAACTTCAGGGAAATTAGATGATAAAAATTGTGAGGCTCACTTCAAGGTATTGTAAGAATTTTAAGTGTTAGGTGATCAATATTACGGTGCCTGCTTCAAACAATGTAAGAACTTGATGTATAATAAATCAGATCAAGAGGAATGAATCCAGTAGGATCTACTCTAGGTCAACAATATAATCTTCTTTCTATTGCCAAACTTGTACATATACCATGCACATGATGATGATACCGAGGAAGTTGTATTCACGGAAATAAGAACCTTCAATGGAAATTTATTCATGAAAATATGAACTCATTCATATATATATATATCCACATGGTACATCTCCCAGAAGGTTTCTTTCCAGAAACAGTCAAACTCAATGACATAAGATCAACACACTCAAGTATTCTGGTACTCATTTGTCAAGATACATTGTTTACTTTCCAAACATATCTAGTCTCTATTCAACTTAATGAGCTATGCTGAGATCTACACTTGTATACCCAAGCATAAAATAATGTATTACAACCAAAAGTCAAAGTGGTAACATGAAACTAAAAATTATAGTCATAATAGACATAGCTTTCACTCTTGCACCAAGGGTGGAACCCAAATAAATTGAAAGCAGCCCAAAGGCACAGAATTCAAATCAGCACATATGCCATATGTTTTGAAGATGTCATCTGTAGACAATACAGAGTTCGGAAGATAAAATCAACAGAATTGTCAACAGCTTCCAGAAGTTGAAAAATAGCATAAAAGACTGGATTTCAGACAATATTTATTTTGAGCAGACATTCTCTTAAAGTTAAGAAAAAAGAAAATCGATTGCTAAATTTGACAAACTTTGGAGGCATTGTCATCTATTATTCTGTAAATTCCTTTCAGATTCTTAATAGTCTATTTTTTGAAGTATATATGTTAGTTTCATTTTAGTTAGATCCATTATTTACAAAGATATAGTCTAACTCCCGAAGATGACCCATTAGTAGAGAGCAATTTGCAAGCATTTTACTCTTTGTTGGGATATGAACCCAAAATTTGAACACTGCTAGCTTATTATTGCTCCACTGCTCTCATGCAAAGTGGACCACGTAGAGTGGGTATAAACAAAATTTCATTGGAAAATTAGAGAAGAACCAGGCTTTATGCTACCCAATCGAGTAACCCACTATGGGAAAGTAAATGCAATATCTGTTGCAGAATTATGCTCACTATAGCCTATAAGCACTTGATTACAGGTATAGATAAGAGTACTTTATGGATAACTTCTCACACAGTAAAATGAACCTAAATTACGGTATTGTTAAGATTATGTGTTGATTTATTGTAATTTAAGTACATAGTTTTTTTTAGTCAATCTTCATCAATCCATATTTTATGAGTAGTGGTTCCCAAGTCTCGTCTTTTATTACTCAGAATGGTCTACTTTGCACTTATTGCATTTAGGTAATGTTCACAGGGGTGAAGCACTAGAATTTCTAGGGAGATAACCCATCTTGATACTACTCTAGCTTGAGCATGCTTAACCATGCCCTCCTTCAATCAAAAACGCTTAACTTGAGATGCCATTTACAACAACTTCAACAAGTATTGTGTCTTATGAACCATTCATGATAGAAATGCTTTGCTCATTAATTTTCATGTATGTGATGTTTCCTTAGTGTATCAAATTATGTGATGGTTCAACAGTAAAAAAATTCTCTCTCATCCCATAGAATGTGTAGAAGATGACTCAAATCAGCAAAGTCTTGATGTCAAAGTGGGAATAGTTTATGCTCTGTTTTGTACATAAATTTCAGTCGGCACCTCAGCAATATTACAGATTGTTAGTTTGTATTTATTTGACATTATAAATACAAATACTGTAACTTTCAATGAAATCAAAAGAAAACATCAGCTATGATCTATACCGATGATTTCATTAATCAAGCATTACAGAGAAGTTCAATATATATACAAATTCAAAGGCCAAACTTACCCAGTTATGTACAATGAAGGCTACTTGAGTGGAAAATTAAGCATTAGTGATAATAAGTGCACTATTCCACTGAATTCAGCAAGGCACAAAGGTGGGAACTTTTGGCACTCTACTTCCATGGCAACAGCACGGAGTCAGAATATTTGGAAGGTAAAGCTTGTAGCCTTTTGCGTCTTGCTTGAACCTCAGGCTTAGCTCCATGCTCTCTATCATTGCCTTCAGAAATAATCAGAGGATTATTTTGAAAGTCTCCTCTGTGGCTAACCTGATATGGGATCATCTTTTTTGCAGTGTTGCAATAATCAGTCTCGTGGCATTGGTGACTCTCCAAACCAGGTCTGTGCGAAATTCCCTTACCATTTTCCTTTCCTCCTTTGAGTTCATCCTCATCTTCTACGAACTGAATGGCATCTAACAATAAACTTAGAGCCCCACCCATGTGATTCTTCTTCTTGGCCTTAAACCCCTGGTTGCATTTAAATTTATCAGGTTTAAGCTTAGATTTCTTGCTAGCACCAACAGAACTATGAGCACCTCCGCTGACTTCTAAGGATTTCCTAGAAATAATCTGCATACAACCACGATCAATGGAAATGACATTGGCAAAAGGATCATTGTTGCCAGAAAAATCAAATTGAAAACGAAATTATCTGTTCATATGTGCCCGAAAACAAAATATTTTGACGTTTCTTTAAAATGACTCAATGCTTGGACTAGCTCACATATTTACACATATATATTTAGGAATGTTTCCCAAAACCTAGTTAGCCCTGTAGATAAACTCCTAACAGGTGGGAACGCAATGTTGATCAGCCCAAATTTAGCCCTAGTTAGGTATTGGTCTGCTGAGACCCACTTCAATAATCGACTGGAAAACTTAACTCACTTCTGAAAAACGATCTATTGAGTATTGAGACCCACTCCGCTAACTCATTGGAAAAATTGACCCACCTCTATAACATGTTCAGATTAAGATTTAATATGAGAGAGATTGATTTGTACCTCAAGGGACTTCATGTTGTAAACCTCGGTATTCTGCATGCTTGGACTTTCACGCACCACTTGATAGCCCGAAGATGATGCCTCTGTAAAATTCATGTGCTGCTGCTGGGAATTCCCTTCGAACTCTGAATTGTTAGAAATCAATGCTTCTGAAGAGTGGGTGTGCAGTAAAAATGGAGATTGGAAATAACCTAATTTAGTAGAATCAGTATTTTGGATTTTTGCAGAAGCAGAAGGGTGTTTTGATATTCTTGGATTGGAATAGTGTCTGTATGGAAATCCGACAATCCATTTGCTCTCACCCTCAATAGATTGACATTCCAGTGCTGAGGTTGAGGATTGATTGTGTGTGGTCTCTGACATTCTCAAATACAAGATTAGCTTTGAGTTTGTTGTTGTGGATGGTAATGGTGGTCTTGAATGCTTTGGAGGAGGAAGAAGTAATCATAGTTTTTAACTTCAACACTTTTGCAGAAGACCCGATTTCTAAAACTTATAACAGCAATTTGGTTGCCTTACTGCAATGGATTGCTTGGTAAGCTTCAGGATAGAAGAAGAAAATCCACGAGGCCTCCCGTGGATGAAATGAAGGCAAAATAGAATCGAAGAAGGAATGACGTGTTGGTCGCAAACCACATTCCCAATTAAAAGATCAACCAAAGAAACCTTCCTTGCAGAGATGATACCTCTAATATTAATATTATGTATAGCTAATTATATTAACTGACAAGAGAATTTTTGGCAGGCAAGCAAAGAACGGGAAGCAACAAAGTAGCAAAACGCACGTATCAAACCCATGCTTCAAAGACTTGGAGCATCCCTACGAAATGGAAACTGTGATAACTTTTCCCTGAAGAATAGTAGCAAAGTTTGCATAGATTTAAAAGAATAAATGCAAACTTTTAGATTTAGCCAGATTACATAAAAAAGCTTCAACCATTAAGTACCTTCCCTATGTGAGGGGACTTTTGGCTATTCTCCATACAAAACACATTTTTTAATATTCATATAATTTTATTATAATATGTCTTTATACTTTATTATCATAATTCTTTTTTTTTCACTTTCTCGTGTTTGATAAGATGTTGGAAAAATGAATTAAAATTTTAAAATAGCTTTGTATTTTGAATAAGCATGCAGGATATTAAGATTCAAAAATATTTTTTCTATTTTGAATTTTGAAATGTTAAAACATAGGCAAAATATTTTTTGTTGAAAACTTGTATTGTCATTGATGTCAACATAGCATTATTGCATTGATGTCAACCCCCGAGGAAGCAAGTGTGTTCAAGTGTGTTGGTTGCATTATGTTGTCATTAGTATTGGTGTCAACCTCTAATGTAGCAATGATGAGTAAGTGCTTGTGGATATCAACCTCTTGTGTGGTTGAGATGCTGAGAAGGTGTTGCAGATGTTGAGTTGGTGTTTGTGGTGTTTAGTTTTCAAGTGCTTTTGAGAGAATTTGAATAAAAGAGAGTTCAGTGTGACAAAGTAGTGTCCAGTGTTTTTCTCTGCATTTCTTCATGGTTGAAGATATGCTAGCATGCGATTTGGACTTGATGATCAGAGGTGTTCTGAGGCGTTATATTTAGAGTAGTAGGTTCTGGATCATGTGGTAGAAGAAATTGTGTTCACCAGTGTGCAAACTGTGAAGCAATGTTGTCTGGGAGAAATGAGATTGCTCTGCATTTCTCCACAATAAAGTTTCTAGTATTGTGAATCTAAGAACATGCTTATAATGGTTATATCTACCTTTCCTTGAAGTTCCAGGTGCTGAGTTGTTTCGCAAGGTTGTCTAGTCTGTTGGATGTCTGTCCCAATATGTCTGGTTGCACAAAATAAAGGTGTTCTTGAGTTTCAGGTGGTTGCAGTAGTTGTGCATTATACTCTGATGGTGTTGGAGTATTCTGAGATGTTGTATGAATAGCATGGAGTGTTGTTGTGTGGTCCGCGAGATATTTTCAAACCTTGAGAAGTGTGTTTAGAGTCGCTTGTTAGTGTTAGTACAGGTTTGGCCGACGGCATGCTAGTGCTAATTGCAAAGGATAATTGTTGATTGAGGAAGCGTTGAGAAGTGTGTTTGTGTTGATTTGGGTCCTAGTTAAGTAGTGTTGGTTTGGCTTCACTTCTTTATATGTGGAAGTGTTTAGTGCCGACCTATTTGATGTTGCATGGTACACCTGTGTATATGTTTCATTAAGGCTGACCTAATTGATATTATTTTAGGTTGTGGAGGGTATAAATGCAAGGTGAATTGTTGTGTGGATGAAGAGAGAAGTGTGTGTGATGTGAAAGATGCGAAAGTGATCAAGTGTGTTGATCTGAGTGCGAGCTGTTGGTGTTTTTTAAATACCAAGCTAATCTCATAGTTAACCTATGGATTTTTCCATTTCCAATGGTTAGCTATTTGGAGGTTTTGGCCAACAAACAGGTGAAAGTTGCAATAAGTTTCCCTCTACACTTTAGGCTTTGCAAAACCTGAGAGGGTGATCCCTACAATGCAATTAAAATACTCCTGTGCCAATTTACCTCGTACATTGTAAAATAACATATATGTTTTACATATAATTGCTTGACAATTAAAGAAATACAAAGATCTGGAAACACCTTTAAGCATTTAACATTTCTACAGTAGTAGAACATAGTAAAACTTCAATCCAACATATATTTTTGAACATAAATAAAGATTTAATGATTTTGAATGTATTTGTTTGTGAAAGATCATGAAGATGCAACACAAAAATAGATCCTAGACTAGTGCCTTAACCTAGGGAATGGAGTTAAATTCAATACAAATCATGATGCATAACAATGTTTAAATCCTAACATCAATGAGCTTTTACAATATTGCATTACAATATTACACTCGGATATCTTGAAGCAAAACTACTTATCAAATCCCTGCACACACATGCACAAAACTATACTTCCATCAAAGCATTTTAACTAATTCTTTGAATTAGAACACTGATAAAAGCATACAATCATTGGAAAGACAATGCAGACCAAATGAAGGATCCTTGATCAAATTTCATTGATAATTCATGCGAAGAGTACAATAGGAGAGAACTGGCTTCAAAATTATGTCATTCTTCTATTCAAATGCTAGTAATGTTATACAACATTAAAATATGTAGAAAATAAAGACTCAATAACCTAAACAAAGACTTGACTTCTATTCTTTGTACTTTTCATTACAAAATTTATCTGGGAGATCATTCAACAACCTATGTAAATAGCACTGAATTCCCTTTTATAGAACAAGGGAGCAAACAAGCTTCGGGCCATTACACATGCCACATTTTCATTTGAATTTCAATTATTTTACAAAAAGGATAAAAAACCACCGATGAGGGAATAACTCAAGAAAGACAACAATCACCATCAAGTCATTGAAGAATGTTCTTCACATCCCTAGGAAAGTGCACATTGAGAGAAATGGTTGTACTTTTCAAAATTGAATATTCCCCTTGTTGAAAAAGGTACTCTCGCCTTCCAAAAGGCATCATGTTGAAGAAGATGATTGTGCAACTAACAAAATACACCTTTTGCTTCATCTTCATGTGTTTTTAAAAATTTAAGACATAAAGCATAAAAAGAGAAAAAGACAAAGCACACTCTCCACATCAGCAACCTGCAACAACTTTTCAATTAAGGAGGAGACAAATTTTAAACATTGTTATAATATAGGCTTAATTTATAAAATTTTCAAGCCATGTGTTGTACTCCTCTTCACTTGGCCATTGAACCTCAAATAATTTCTGCACCTTAGTATCATGTGCATTATACCTTGCATCCATAATGGTTCTAGCTTCCTTTACAAAGACATCTAAATTTATCTCCATTTTAAATAATTTATCTAAGGAATTATTCAATTGAGAATACTTTGATTTTCCATCTTTGTAAATAAAAGCTGATAAAGATGGGACAATTGTCCCAAACTCATCTTTCCATTTAGTGAATCCCTTTAACTCTCTTGCCTCATTGAGAATATGAGGCATACTATTCTTCTCCATATTCATGAACATTTTTATCTTACTCTTAAGCTACATGTCAAGCTTACTCTAGAAGACATAAATTTCTCCAAGAAATGGAATTGCTTTCATCAGCTGTGGAAAATTTGTTGGGACTTCTAGGTCACTCTCCATAGCTATCATCATTTCTTTTAAAGCTTCTACCCACATGCTCCATTTACTCCATGTATTCTAGAAAGCTTCTTGAAATTTAGAATGCTTTTTATAAGCCTCATGAATGTTTTTGTAAACATTCCAAACATTATCCAGTTTATGAAGTATACATGACATCCTATGGCCCAAAATGTCATCAATAATGTTTGTTACAGCCTTCCCAACTTCCTCTTTAGCTTTTTCTTCATTCTCTCTAGCCATCTGCAATTCTTCTTTTAATCTCTTAATTCTGAGAGACAATGTCTCTCTATCCCGAGCAGAGAATTTAGATGTGGAAGTGGGAGGTGGTAGGTCCTTTTGTGTTAGTCTCTCTTGAGCATTAGTTGCTTTCAATTTATTGTACTCACCAAGCAACCTATTATGCTTATCCAATAACTTTTCATATTTTTCTTGTGATATTTCAACAGTCTTTGCACTTAGCATAACATGTACAGTGAGTTTGGTTTCTTGTGCTGGAGTTATTTTTGAAGCTCTCTTCACCACAACATCTTCAGTGATGTCTCCAACTGATCTAATCACTCTTGGCTTCCTTGTGTTTGGTGCCATCAACCAAATTGCTAGAGTGTGTAATCATGGGCTAAAGCTAGAACCAAATACCTTATTATCATATTGTTCTTCAAATATAAATGTTTTAGGATCATTTCATATTGTATCCAAAGCAATCGTAGAGGTTAGATCCCATCCTGGCAACAAAAGAATGCCACTATCTTTAACTAGTCTCCTGCCATCAACATGAGTAATTGCAAAAAATTCTTGCATTATCTTTTCCTCTTCTTGCTTCTCAACTTCCTCATGTAGTGAAGGATCAACTCCCTCCTTCACCTTTTCAATTCTTTCCTTAATATCCTTACTCCTTACCTGAATAAAAAATTCCTTAGATTCCTTTGTTTAAACAAAGGAGTCATCATCCATAAACTCTTTACATTCCCTTATCTTGACATCTTCATCATGAATAACATTGTCATCATAAACTATTGTAGCAATTCTCTCATCAAGAACAAAAGAATCCATGCCATCATTAATAGCAGGGGAGGGGAATTTTTGTTGCACTTCCTCTTAAATAGGTACATGTTATGTAGATTGTACCTCCATTATATCTCCTCCCCCCTCTATCTTAGTAGAATAGTCAACAAGTGGGTTGACAACGAGTGCTTCAATCTCCATAGGTTGAGTTGAGGGGCCTTGAGAAGATGATTGAGTTGGATTGCTCCTAGATTTAGCTTCTTGCTCCTCAATTATCCTCGTAGCCTCCTCGGCTTGTTTGACCTTGTCATGAAATTTCCCTTGCTTGAGAGCATCCAACATTATCATGGTCCTTTTGAAAGGGTCTTCAATTTGTGCATATGGGATGATATACAATGGGTTGACCTTTATTATTTTTTCTTAAACATTAACAATATGTATCCATTGCTTCTTTCTCTCATCAACCATGAAATCTGATGGAAAATTCCTTATCACATCTTCTAAATACAAGAAATGGTGGTAGATTCCATACATACCTCTATTCTTTCTTTCCTTATCAATGAATCCTTCAAGGTCACAGTTTCTCACTTTCATTATGTAATTATTCAACATATTTGCAAAATTATTAAGCCCCCCTTTGAGGCAACTCTAAAATGAGAGAAAGCAAATTGTCTTGGAATAAAAGAGCCTTTCTTTGCAACCCTAAAATTTTCTTTATCCATGGCATCCAATTGCCACATGATTTCCATAAAATCCAATCTATCTAAAACATATATTGGAAAGCGATGAGGTTGCACCAGAGCTCCATAAACCCTAATCACATTATAATGGGAGTGGAGGTACCAATCTCCCCAATTGTGATCCAATTTAGTGTTCTCCTTGAATTCCAGGGGCCTGATAATTTCTTTGATGCTCCCAGAAATCCTATACATAGGTTGCAAACCTAGCTTTTCCAAGATACCCATCTTCAATCCATCATAGAAGGTAGTGTAATTTGACTTAGGGACATTTTGGTCCCATATGTGAGTCCACATCTAAATTGGAAAGTTATTTCCTCATTCATCTGTCAACCTAAGCTTCATGAAATTCTTCCAAGCCTTCCAACCAATCCATAGCAACATGTGCATAAGCACAAAATAATGTGTGAAGCATAATGGAGCATTTGACTCTTTCAAGTCCACTAATTTCTTGTGGATTTCCTCAACAATATAAGTAGCATAGGAAAAACCCCTATTTGATTTCTTTTTTTGAATATCCATAGCCAAAATCATTAAAGGAATATGCTCTTTCAAAGTATATTTCCATCCAAGAACCTGATACAAACCAAAGAAAGTGTTCTTGAAGTAATCTTCAAATTCATCGCAGTAGAAAGGTTCAACCTCCTTTGGAGTTAACCAGACATCTTTCTTCCCCAAATATTTTCTCCTATGCCATGTGAGCACATGTTGTCTATAACAATATTTTTCATGATCATATTCTTGATACAAAGCATTAAAATGGATGGAAATAGTAGTAGAAGGGTTCAACCCAAATACTTGCACAATTTGACTCCTGGTGATGTCCATTAGTGGAGTTCCTTTCAAACTTTTGATAACCCTAGCTTGAGGATCATAACATTTTTCTATCTCCTTAATCAAATCCACTTCCACAAATACATTTGGGACAATGAGTTTCCCAAGGTTACTCGTCCACAAATGACACATTGGATGAGGGGCATATCTATTCCTATAAGTATATAAAAATAGTTCCCACCCACTCTGTGGCACCAAGACCTCACCAATCCCTTTGGCCCAATCCTACATATGGTCTATGAGAATTCCCTCTCTAGTAGCCCTCTTTCCGATTGCCTTTCTCTAGGGAAAAGCTCCATCAAATCGTTCTCCATGAATCATGCGAAATCCCTCTTCACCCCCTTTATTTTTGTTTTAGGCTCAAAAACATTTGGTTTTGGCTTCTTTGCTTTGGGTTTAGTCCTTTTAGGCTTAGGTTTTACCTTAGAAGGCTCATTGATTTGACTCATTTTTCAATCTTATCAAAAACTAGGGTTTTACAATCTTAATTCAGGAACTAGGGTTGAAAATTATTGAACACCCTACTTGGATTATGCCAAAAAATTTAACTAATACTATGCAAGAAAACCCCACAGAAGCTTCTATAATTTCAAACTAGGGATTATAAGTTTTCGTTTGAAATTACAACATAAAAAATTGCAATAACCCAATTATCAAAACTCTCTTTCAACTACCAATCTTCTTCCTCAATTTTCCCTTTACAGAAAAATATGTATAGGAGGATAAAATTCACTTACCCGGAAAACCAAAGTTGTTTTTCTCTTCAAATTCAATCACCTAAAACTCCTCTTGCATCTCTGTCTTCAAATTCTTGCTGAAATGATGAAAAACTGCACAACTCACTCCTTTATGGTCTTTGGGATTGAGTAGATATTCCATTAATGATGAAAGACAACTCGCATGAGCAAAAATAATGCTCCTGTCAGATAGTCATTTTGGTTTGAATTCCAACCATTGATCTAATTGTTTTGAAACAAGATCAACGGTTGACACACACCCTTTTCATGTCACTCCTTTCTTTTTGGTACTTGGACATGGAATTATGATGTAAACAAGATGTGTGATGACTTGGGATGTTGCCACCTAACCACCTTCAAATCCTGTCGCCAACTTTGTTTTAGTAACTATTGCACATCGCTCTCTTGTTCCTTGTTGAATGAGTTAAACTTGTGATGCTTTACATTGGTCCGATGCAATGAGGATGCAACAAATCACCAACAAACTTTACCCATCACTTATCACAAATGAGTCTTGGGACTGTTGAGATGAAACAACAATGTGAAGGCTTCTCATGATGGAAATGATATTCAATAGTATATCCTTATCTTTCCATCGCACATCACAGTTGTTGATGAACCTCCTTAGTTCATAATGGTGATGCACCCAAGTTATGTGATGAAACAATAGAAAAAGGTTTTGAGTGTGTAGACACACAAAATGTACAAGTTGACATTGCGCATCTAACTCTGATCTACTAACATCATTTCATCCTAAATCATTCCCTGACCTAACCATTTAATTGAATATCTTTATTTGATTAAATTCATTTGTTTTCTTCTCTTAATTAAACAAATCATGTGTTTAATTAAGTCTCTTAAATCATTCTCTATCCCTATTTTAATTAAATAATTAATTTTATTTAATTAAATCTCTAAAGTCTATCTATTAAATTGAATAAATTAAAATCTTATTTAATCTTACTTCAATCTCTTTAATTAAATAATCAAAACATGTTTATTTAATTAAACTCATTAAATCATTTCCTCTCTTGTTTGATTTAAATTAATCCAAAAATCTAAGTCAAAATAAGTCAACTCACCTAATCATCATTAAACTAACATAATCATCATTTATTTAATCTAACCATGATTAAATACTAATCTCACCCACTTGCATTCTCTAGATATCTCCACTTGCACAAATAAATCAATTTATTGATTTATTAAATCCTTTCCTCAACAAAGCATCTTTTGGAGGAATATTCTTCTATTTCAAATTCAAAATTTGAATGACATGTCCTTCCAACATGTCATTTACTCTCTCTTACAAGTCCTTCCAACAAGGCATTTACTTCTTCTTACATGTCCTTGCCTTGAGCCAAGTGGCATTTAATGCAATTTTCTTTCCCCCTCTTACATGTCTTTTCTCAAAAATTCAAATTCAAAAATGCATTTATTGGCACATTTGTCAAAACTTGCTCATTCCTCATCCAATCACATTTGGACAAGTGGCATTTTTCCATTGGCCAAATCTTTGTCCCACATTGCTCTATTTTGGCTTTGTTTCCATTTCAACATTCTATAAATAGAATGCTTCACCATGCATTTTATCATCCACAATTATGCAAAGTTATTATGCACAAATATCTCTCAAATTCCATCCATCTTCTTAACTAGTTTATTGCAGATTTTGGAGCTCATTGAGGGACTTATCAAGTGGATCAATCATCTTCAATCAACATTTTCATTCAAGGAGTTGGGAAAGGGAAAAGCTCCACACACCTATTTGCACCAACTCCCTCAAGAGATCAAGAGTTTGCTTGCATTAGATAGGATTTAATTGTTTCATTTGTGTTCTTCATTTTCATTTCTTATCTTTTGCAAATTTCAAATGGATTTCTTGAGGAATCATTTGTTTCTAACCTTGTGTTTGATCTAATTGTTTGCATGTTTATTGTGTTTGTGCAAGGTCTAGATTCAAATGGTTCAAGAGTGCTATATTGCTCCTTGATCTTTACTTTGAAGAGTACAATATGTGATACAAAGGATGTATCTGATGCACTAGGTGGGTGACACTTGTATATAGAATCTTTTGGAATAAGTCTCCTTCTTTTCCTTCTATGAAAACATCACATCACAAATTGTTATTAAGGTGGTAAGTTCATAAGTGCGATGCAAAGGAAATAATGAGATAACGCATTCGCTTTAGTATTAAAGAAAAGATATAATTCTTGATCTGAGGACTTACTATGATGAAACGAGATTTGAACATGCATCCCTAAGTTGATATCAATGGTACCATTGTATATCCCCTAAGAGTTTGGTTGGTAATGAGTAAACTACTGATCCAAATGGTACATGCAATGCAAAAGGTCAACAAAGGTAGCACATATCACAGAAAGGGTTTGAGCAAGCATTAGCAAAAATGCGATGCAAGAAAGAAATGTGATACAAAGACTAACAAAGGCATCACATATCACAAATTTGAAACCAATGGTGGGAAAGCAAAGTGCGATGCATATAAGGCTTGTGATAGAGCAACTTAAGTGAGAATAATTATGCACATTCCAAATAAGTTGTTTTGAAGAAGGGGCCGCTACATAACATAGGTTAACAAGACTTTATAAAACCTTAAGGCGTAAGCCAAACTTAGGACATGAGAGAAATATTTCAAGTAAACATGACCCCTTGAAATATCAACACTTCAGACCATAATATAAAGGATTTTCCATGCAATGGGACAAGTTAGTAACACAAGGCATAAGGGGCCAGTCAACATATGAACCCAATGACTCAAGTGGTGACATAGATGTCTAGAGACCGACTACAATAGGTCAATGATGAAATAGATTAAAAAGCAATCAAGACACAAAGAATTAAGGTTTTCTATGAAAGGTTGATAAACCTTAGGCATTGTTTGATAAAACCTAACCATGGAAAGACCACTGAAACTCAAACAATATGAGATGCATATAAGGGAACCACAAAATTTTTGAAGGGTCCTATCACAATCCTTAATGCCTATGACTTCCTAATGTAGTGAGTAGAAGGTGTCTACATTTCAGTCTGTTTGATGAGTTGTTTGTGCTTCAGTGGAACTGTACCTTCAACATATGAGAGATACATTGTTAGCAATTCAAATTGGCAGTGAGCCACCCCTTCTTTCTTCTTTCTTTTGGATAGTGAGTCCTTTGGTAGTGGCCCACTGACGGCAAGCCTTTCTTTCTATTTCTAGACTATGAGCCCTTGGAAGTGAGCCTTATTGCATTTAGTGTTGCAATCCATATATTAGTGAGCTAATCCTCATCGTAATTTTTCCTTTCTTGGGTTTTCCACATAAATTTGGTGTTGTTATGTGTTTAATGTGTTTTCATTATTGATTTAATGTTTTCGTTCTATTAATGTATGCTAAGGATCTAATAGTGGATAAGGGTTTAAGACCTAATGCAGATCTAAATGTTAATAAGAGTTTCTGATGTTTTAAAAATATAAAACTAATTCACGCCCTCTCTCATTTGTCTTGTGCATCTAACAATTGGTATCAGAGTTGCGGTTCCTAACAAGAAGCTTAACCACTTGAGGTAGATCTAGATGAGACACAAGAAAGGTGTCAAATCTCCCTTGTTCGATGGAACGAATTATACCTACTATAAATCTAGGATGCAGTCTTTCTTAGTCTCACTTGGTTTTGGTGTTTGGTAGTCTATTGAAAGAGGTTATACTATGCCTACAAATGGACCATCAACTGATGATGAGATCAAGGCATATGAGAACAATGGAAAATAAAGGAATGCAATCTTGAGTGGTCTTACTGATTTAGAACTTATGAAGGTTATAAGCTACAAGTTTGCTAAAGACATCTAGATCGAGGCATATGAAGCGATGGAAAGAAAGGAATGCAATCTTAAGGTGGTCACTAGCGATTTAGAACTTATGAGTTATAAGCTACCGGGTTTTGCTAAAGTCATCTAGATCCAAGGCATATAGGCAATGGAAAGAAAGGAATGCAATCTTGAGTGGTCTTGCTAATTCAAAACTTATGAAGGTTATAAGCTACAAGTTTGCTAAAGACTCCTAGAAAAATATGGAAGGAATATATGTAGGAGATGACATGATCAAACAAGCAAAGATGTAGATCTACAAATCCAAATTCGAAGTTACCCTAAGGATGTATGGAGATGAAGATATTTTTTCCTACATGTTCAGAGTTTATGAAATTGTCAATGTCATCAATGGTCTTGGTAGAAATTTGGATGAAAGTGAAGTTGTGAAAAAGGTATTAAGAACTCTACCTAAAGTGTATAGTCATAAAGTTTCTTCTATTGAGGAAGATCAAAATTTGGATCATTATTCTAGAAATAAAATATTTGGTGCTTTAACTTCTTTTGAAATGAGAGAGTTTGGTCAAGATACTACAAACAAAGAAACTACTTTTAAAGTCTACAAAGTGGAAAATGATGATGGATTAGATCCTGATGGTCTTGATGAGGAATTGAGCTTTCCAAACTTTTTGTTGGGAAATGATCAACCCAATATCTTTAATTTACAACACCAAATAACCTCCACAAGAGAGATAGAGA
>VDFB02392551.1:0-12737 GCA_007258455.2 Sequoia sempervirens | reverse complement strand
TACCCTAGTAGCTTCATGTATGTTACTCTGAACACACTTTTTTTGGGTTGAGTCTTAGGTTATACTATTCTAGCCTATCAAACACCTTTGCAAGATTGGTCAAGTGATCTTCCCTTTTGATGGATTTTTCTAGAATATCATCCACATAGTCTTCCATGATTGTATGTAGCATATCATGGAAGATGGTTGCCATTTCTCTTTGGTATGTTGCTCCTGCGTTCTTTAGACCAAAGGGCATTACATTCCAATAGAAGGTCCCCTAGGCATAAGTAAATGTTGTTTTGTGTTGATCATCGGGGGATATTTTTATCTAATTATATCCAGAGAAATCATCCATTAATGATAGCATCTCATGCCTTGTTGTTCGATTCTTTATCATGTCAATACTTGAAAGCAATAAGTCATCCTTTGGGTAGGCTTTGTTCAGGTCTCGGAAGTCTATGCGGATCCTTATACCCCCAGTGGGCTTTGACATTGGTACTAGATTTGATATCCATTCCATATAATCGATAGGTATGATAAACCCACATCTAGTAATTTCTTTAGTTCTACCTTTACCAACAGTGCTATTTGAGGATGCATTTTCCTTAGTTTTTTCTTGATAGATTTTGCTCCAAGGTCTAGGGCCAAATGATGTACAACTAATGTCGGATCTAGTCCAAGCATGTCATCATACGTTCAGGAAAAGTTTATCTTTTTATCGTTGATGAATGCACTATGAAGTTTATTTTCTCTTCAGGATCAAGTGACGTTGCATGGTATGTGATTGTTGGGTTCTCTGTTGTGCCAACATTTATGGATTCTGCTTCTTTTACTAGGAGCGTTGAATTTTCTTTATATTCAGATATGGGGAGATTAAACCCTCCATCTTTGGGTGCCTCAGTGAGGTTTTCACTCTCAAATTCGTCCTTTATTTTCTTCTTTTTAGGATCCGATAGAGCCACATTATGGTTTTCTCTAAGGGATCTCGTTTTGATCTTTATATTATCTTTTTCATTTTTGCAACTAGAAGATTCAATCTCCCCACCGAAGAACACATCCTGTTCGAGTTCCATGACGAACAAGTTGCTTTGTGATCTCCTACTGGTATGTCAGTTTGAAGTCCCATAAACTTTGTGATTGCTTCATCATTTTGGAATTGATCCAGAACAGGTGTATGTTGTTGTTGGTTCCAATCTATCAATTGAGGGTAGCAGAGGGGTAGGCTATCATCATTATCTACAAAGCTTACAGAGCTTGTTGAGATGGTTAATATGGCTTTGGCATCATTCTCCCATTGGGTGTCTAGGTCATCATCATTTGAGGTGACAAAGGAAGGAGAATGCCATTCGTACTCGTTAGAGTCTGTTCCAAAATAATAATAGTCATTGGGAATAGTTTTGATAGGTCGAGTAAGGAAGTACTAATGCTAAAGCTTTGGAATAAATCCTCGACAGGTAATTCATTGTCTAAAATGTGATATGTATCCAATGACTTAACGCTAACAGAAGGTGCTCATTTCTTAAAAGAGGTATGTCTAGTTTTTGGAGTAACCACGTCTTTTGAATCATAACCTAGTCCCATATTTTTCTTTCTTTGTTCCACTATAATAGGCTCCCATCTTCCTTGTTTGTGTAGTCCAAGGCCTCTTATTCCACTATATCCCATTTATTTAGCTAACTCATAGCCTTTTCCTGCCAGGGTCAATTAGAAGGGTTTGTGGTTGTTCTAGCTCTTTTTGTTCCTCTTTGTAGATCATTGATGACAAATCTTCTTTAAATATCTCTTCATTCTTCATATCCCCCCACTTGGTAAAAATTGTGGGTTTGGCTATCATTTGTACTATTTGAACATATTTGATCTCCTTCGGGCCTCCATAAACCTTGGGTGTTGGTGGAAGCATTCCAATGCAAAATGCTTGGTTGAAGTGATAATTCCCATTACCCCTATCAAGTACTTGAACCTTTGTTTCCATTTTTGGTTGCTCACTTGATGTTGGTTTGATTGAGATTGATGGTAGTGTGGAAGGGTCAACATATGAGAATGAATGAAAGGATATGTCATTGTTGGATATTCGTTGGATTTTGTTATACTTCTCCTCCAATTTTGCACAAAAGTGGAAGGGTTTAGGATCAACATATAATGTCACCTCCTTTCCTTCGTAAGGAAACTTTAGACATTGGTGAGAGGTTGAAGGAACCACTTGTAATGTGTGAATCCAAGGGCGTCCCAAAAGGAGGTTATAAGGTAACTCAAGGTCCAATACTTGACATGTGGTTTTTGTGGTTGTCGGTCCTATCTGCACAGGTAGCCTGACTATTCCTTCTAAATTCCTTTGAAGGTCATCATAGGCCCTTCTAGTAATGCTTTTTGCTTTGTCTATCACATCGTTAGAATACCCCAATTGTTTCACAAATTTCAAGGTATAGATGTTTAGACCTGCATCATTATCTTTATGCCGACCATTGGGGCATAGTGGGGCATATAAAAAATTTACAATCTTGATCTTAACATCAAAATGTTTGAAATAAAGCAACTAGTACTTTGTCTCAAAGAGGGGCAAAATGTAGACATGTAAAAATGACCTAACACTTATCACACATCGTGAATGACATTTTCTCATTATCGACATCATTATCACCTAATATCATTGCATTTCACATCAATTACATCAAAAAACCTAATTTCCTCTTTTAATTGAATAATATTACATTATTTAATTAATTCACTTCTTTGTCATTTTTTGACTAATTAATAAATTTCATTTATTTAATAAAATCCTAATCTAGCTTTATTCCTCCTGATTAATTAAATAACATCAATTATTATGTCGAGAGGCGTTCCTACAGTGGCATCATGGATGTTTGTAGATCTATGTAAGAAAAAAGAAATGGCAGTTATGTCATGGAAAGAGTGGTTTGTGCTGTCAGAAATCCCATATCACAGTTGTTAGTTGCACCAGAATATGAATAGTTACAACTTTCAAATAGAAAGGCAAGAGACATCGTAAGGAGGGAATTCGAGCATAATGCAGAGCTAAAGTAGATGACGAGCATTTTCTACTGTCAAGTATGTCCTTTCAGGAATTAGTAGATCATCCATGGTTTTCATTACTAGAAAGGGAAAATAATATTTATGAGAATCCTTGTGGCCATTAGAACCTGAAAATTTTCTTTGGTAGACAGTGGGTTCTTTGAACATTTTGGTGTGGCAGAATTTCATTGTCGGCATCACCTGATCTGTCTTTCTATTCACCAACTTCCAGGTATTATTCGATGATCTGCCAAAAAGAATTAGGTCAATATGCAAATATTGGGGTTTTCTGGATTGATTTATGTGTAGATGAAATTTTAGCTCAAATGTTGGATCGGATGACTCCATCTTTAAAACTTCAAGGAAAATTGTAGCTGCAAGCTGCCGATTTTTAATGTTTTCTGTTTTATTAAAATAAAATCTAGATTTCGCAGTGGATTTAGTAAATATATTGGTTTGATAGCGTAGGAACTGTTGCTTATTGATTTGTATTTGCGTTTGTTTTCCATATCAACACAGTTTGGGGTGAAATGTTGGATATTTTGGGTTCGATTACCTTCTAATTTGGTTATTTAGCGTATAAATTGCTTGGCTTGTAGCCGATTGCTTCTGATTTCGGTAAAATTTGGACGTAGAAGCTATTCTTATAGAAATTTTAGATATCAAGGGCATAAGATAGAGAACGTTAGCTACCCAAGTGCTTTATAATCTTTTAGGTAATGTTTGTATCCTTTGATTCAGGCATTTTGGGTGAATTTTCCATAGATTTGTCTTTGGGACCATTATTAATTTTCATGTTTTGTTTGGAGATCTCCATGGCCCTGAAACTTTGTTTGGATATTTTGATGGGACATTTTTAGCATGTTGTCAATGAAGTTAAAGTAAATCAGTGATTTCAAATCTCAACATTGCATGAGGTTCTCAACATTGCACGAGGTTTGTTTATTGCAATGCTTTGTTATACAGTTACTCTGATATTTTTTGAAGGTATTATTAGAGGGAGGGTAGCCTTAGATGTTTCATATTTTCCCTCTATTTTGTAGATTATTTTTTATTTGACAGGAAGGGGTGAACTTGACAGATGTGGAGACCTCCTTGAACAATATTTGAGGACATCCCCTCGCATTCACATTTCCTCCAACCCCTGGGATGCATCAAAAATTTCATCTTTGGGGACACTCAACATCAACAGTAGTTTAAAAATAGTTAGTTGTAAAATTTCAAAACAAATCAGATATTCATGTCTTTGATTTTATATTTTTTGAGCATAAAATTTTTAAGAAATATAAAATGGTGGGATGATTATTAGTATATTCAAGCACCTACATTGTAACTATATGGTTTGAATTTTTTTAGTCTAAGGTCCTTAATCAAATGGTTTGTTGAGCTTAAATTTTTTAACATACAATGGCAATATTCAAAGCTAGTATTAGCATTGAGATTGCATAAATGGATGAATTTGTATCTTATAAAACATTGAACATTTTAAAGCTATAATTTTCCTGGTTAGCACTAAAGAAAAGATCTTAACAAGAATATGTTGCTACACCTGTGCAGGTTGAGTATGGATCTTAATGTTAACTTGTTTTGTTTAATTTTCCAAAATTTTGAAAAAAAGTAATTGATATAATTTTTCTTCTTACTGTTGCATGAAAGTCTGCACAACAATTTTACTTTTAGAGTAATATAGGTTGAATATAAAAAACGTTTTCATTTTGTTTAAGTTTTGACATTTTTTTTACAATCTTATTCCATTAATTTGGAATTTGTGTTTTCTAACTATTGTACATTGGCTCAATGTAATATTTATGTTATCGTTATCCCAATAAGAAGTGAACAAATAAGAGTTTTAACCAGATATTGCTATTCACACAAAAAAAGAATTGAAGATATTAGTTATGATACCTGTGTAGAATAGAAAATAAAGGATTAAGGTGAATTTTTTTCTACTTTAAGTAGTCTTATTGATAAGAGATAAGGTTTAGTTTATTTTAGAGAATAAAAATAAATAAAGTCATACAAAGTCTAAATAGATTATATTTTGGTGAATTTAAAATTTAATCATTTTAAGATTGTTTCATGGAGAAGAAAAGTTAGTTAATTTTAGAGAAGATTATGAGGGAAACATATTGTAATAAGTATTAGATCATTAGAGATAAATATTGAACTTCTTTTTATTCATCTTTCCTCATCTCCTCTTTCAAATTATTTAAAAAAATTAAATATTTTTATTTTATGAACATAAATTGAAAAGATTTTGTATGTGATTTAGAATTGTTGGTTTACTTTCTTATTTTTTCATGTCTTTCATATTTCATAACTTTATTGATCACAAAAGTCTCCAAAGTTAAGTATGAAAGAACACTCTTAAATTTATATTCCATTCAAAGTTAAGTATGGAAGAACATTCTTAAATTTATATTCCATTCCAAGTTAAATATGAAAGAAATTTCTTAAATTTATTATTGCATATAAAATTAAAGAACTTTCTTAAATTTATTATTGCATATAAAAGTAAGTTTCTAAATTAATATACTTAAAATAAAAAAAATATTGAAAATCTTTAAAAACGAAAATTATGTAAAATGTTTTTTTTCAATAGAATAGAATAGAAAGAAAATTATAAAGGAATGGAAAAAATGTTCTTTTTAAAATTTTATTCCTAACTTTTTCTTCTTTTTTTTACCGCAAGTATAGTATTTTATTAATATATTAAAAGTATCCAGTCTACAACCATCTGCAACACAGGTAAATATATCTGCCATCAAAAAACCAAACCACCTTGCCAAAAAACTAGCCAACCAAAGACTACCAAGAGGGAAACCAACCCAACCAGCCCAACCATTACACCCAACTAAAACCAATGTATACCAAAATGGCCATAAAAAGACCAACTCTGCTAACAAGGCACCACCCAAAAAGCTACAAATACAAAAAACCAAACCCTACAATATCATGACATTTCCCAGAACCAAACTTACATGAAGCGATTGGCCCTTGCGAAGGCCTCAAAATCCTTTGCCCATTCAACACCCTCGGCTACCATCATCTCGAAAAACTTCTTCAAAATACTCCACCGCCATCGCTGCTATCATCTTGTGCTTCATGAGGGCCAGACCACTCAAGTCCAGAAGAAACAGGTACAACTTCGCTGCTTCGTCCGAACACCGAAGGAGCTCCAAATCACAGGGACGCGGAATACCTTTTCCTTCAACCACTGCATGCAAAACCTCATCAACCCCCTCCACCAAATCTTCCCTAAACATCTTCTCCAGTAGCAATTTTGTTGCAGCCTTGGCAACCTGGTTATCCAGGAGGGAAGCCAAAAAATGAGAGGAGACATGCAAATTATCCCTACTGAACTCCTTATTCTCCAAATGCTCGAAACCCAGAATCATTTTAGTCACAACGAATATCAAAGGATCATTATTGAGCAAAATCCTCTTTAGTCTTTGATCCATAATTTCCCTAAAAGAGGTTTGTCACGCCGACGACTTCAGGGAAATCAGGGTATCCACCCCAAATCTTGCCAACTCATCCACCAAGACTTTGATTATGAACCTCGAGCATTTTTCCATCGACGCCCAAGCACAAACCACACCTAGACAGAAAGAAGAAAATCACCATCTGCAACTAGAAGGAAAACTAGGAATGAAAATGAAAGTGAACCTTAAACGGGCCTGAAAACCAACCATCAATAATATTAATGCCAAGTACTAAGTTGTCGTCACCCTCCACTAATAGAGCACCTCCAAACGTGTTGAATCTTTGTCGTGAGGACTAAATCCTTCAGGAAAAATGTGCTCTACCTAGGCCTCGGAATAGGCATCATCACTTCCCCCATCAACTCACGTACTTCAAGACAAGACAACTCCTTTTGACTACTTATCATGATAGCCCTCCCACATCAACCTCCTAACTCTTCTCACTAGACACTGTGGCCTAGACTGCCACATCCCCTCCACCACCCTAGAGGGGCATCTACCCTGCCGCCCACAATTTTATTCCTAACTTTATTGGCCAAAAAATCCTAACTTTATTGACCACAAAAGTCTCCATATGAAAAAGCTTTATTAAATTTATATTCCATTCAAAGTTACTATATTAAATTACTACACATAAAAAGAAGTTTCTAAAATTTTGAAAGTTAAGTATGAAAAAACTTTCTTAAATTTATTATTGCATATAAAAGTAAGTTTCTAAATTAATATGTACTTAAAATAAAAAAATATTGAAAATCTTTAAAAAAGAAAATTATCCATTGATGTCATTGTAAAATATTTTTTTTAATATTAGAATAGAAATAAAATTATAAAGGAATGAAAAAAATTAATGTATCAAATTATAAAATTGGAAAATTCAATAAAAATGAAATATCCTAAATTTACTATTACACAAAAAATATTGAATATTTTTTAATAATTGAAAACATTTCAAAAAGGAAAAATCATTCATATTATATTTTATTCAAAATTAATATATATCTCAAATAAATATTATAAATTTAAGACTTTACTAAATATTTTATTGTACAAAAATATAACTGTGACTTAAATATGCAATCTAATTATAAAGACCACTTATAAAATTAATTTAAAATCATTAAGTGAAATAGAAAGAAAATATAATAAACTTATTATTACACATAAAAATAAGTTTTAAATAACATTAGGGTTAGGGTTCAATTAGTAGTACAATTAGAATTAGGGTTTCCATTAGAATTAGGGTTAGAGTTAGAATTAGAATTAGGGTAACAGTTAGGGTTAGGGTTCAATTATAGATATGGTTACGGTTAGGGATCAATTAGGATTAGTGATGAATTGGAGATAGGGTTAGGGTTAAGGATCAATTAGGATTAGGGTTCAAAAGAGTTCAATTAGAGTTCAATTAGGGTTAAGGATATGTTAGAGTTAGGATTCTTAATTACAATTTAATTAAGGTTGGGGTTAGGGTAGGGTTTAATTAGGGTTAGGGTCAAAGTTAGGGTTATAGGATAAAATTTGAGGTAAAGATTAGGGTTACGGTTGCGGTTGGGGTTAGGAATCAGCTAAAGATAGGGTTATGGTTAAATTATGGTTAGGCTTAGGGTCAATGATAGGTTATATAAGGCTTAAACTAGAGTTAGGTTTTAATTACGATTAGGGCTAGGGTTCAATTAGTAGTACAATTAGAATTAGGGTTGTCATTGGAATTAGGGTTAGTGTTAGAAATAGAATTATCAATAGAGTTAGAGTTACGGTTATGGCTAGAATTAGAATTAGGGTTATAGTTAGGGTTAGGGTTAGAAATAGGATAAGGGTTAGGGTTAGAATTCAAGTAAGGTTAGGGTTAGGGTTAGGTTTAAGATTAAGATTAGAATTCAATTAGGGTTGAATTTCAATAGGGTGAGCATTAGGGCTCAATTAGGGTTTTAGTTATAGTTTGGGTTATGGTTTAATTAAGGTTAGGGTTAGGATAGGGTTCAATTAGGGTTAGGGTTAAAGATAGGATTATAGAATAAAATTTGAAGTAAAGGTTAGGTTTACGGTTGGGGTTAGGGTTAGGACTCAACTAGGATAGGGTTATGGTTCAATTAGGATTAGGGTTAGGGTTAATGTAAGGTTAGGGTAAGGGTTCAACTAGGGTTAGCTTTTAATAATTGTCGTTAGGGTTAGGGTTCAATTAGTAGTACAATTATAACTAGGGTTGTCATTAGAATTAGGGTTAATGTTAGAAATAGAATTATGAATAGAGTTAGAATTATGGTTATGGTTAAAATTAGAATTAGGGTTATAGCTAGTGTTAGGGTTAGAAATAGGATAAGGGTTTGGGTTAAAATTCAACCAAGGTTAGGGTTAGGGTTAGGTATAAGGTTAGGATTAGAATTCTATTAGGGTTGAATTTCAATAGGTTAGGATTACGGTTCAATTAGCGTTTAAGTTATGGTTTGGGTTCAATTAGAGTTAGAGTTCAATTAGGGCTAAATTTCATTAGGGTTAGGGTAAGGGTTAGAGTTCTAAAATAAATCTTGAGGCTAGGGTTGCGGTTAGGATTTACATTCAATTAAGGTTAGTGTTAGAATTATATTTTTATTAGGGTTGATGTTTAATTAAGGTTAGGGTTCTATGATGAAGTTTGGGGTTGGGGTTAGGGTTAGAATTCAATTAGGATTAGGGAGCTATAGTAATAATTATGATAATATTTTACATTCAATTAGTATTTAATTAGGGTTACGATTAGGGTTTATATTTAATTAACATTAGGGTTTAACTAGGGTTAAAATTATGGTTGGGGTTGGAACTAGGGCTAGGGTTGGGGATTAATTAGTAGTAAGATTATGATTTAATTAGGGTTAAGGTTCAATTGGTGTTTAATAAGGGTTAGGGTTCAAAGGGTTAGGGTTATGTTTAGGGTTCAATTAAACTTAGTGTTTACTTAGGGTTAGGTTTTAGTTATAGTTAGGGTTAGAATTTAATTATGGTTATGATTTAAAAAGGGTTATAGTTTAATTAAGGTTAGGGTTAGAGTAAGACTTCAATTAGGGTTAGTGTTCACTTAATTTTAAGGATATATTTTTATTTGGGTTGGGAATAGGACTATGGTTCTAGGATAAATCTTGGGGTTATTGTAAAGATTAGGGATCAAATAGGGTTAGGGTGAAGGTTATGTTTAGGGTTCATTTAGGGTTAAGATTTCATAAGTGTTTAATTAGCTACATTAGAGTTAGGGTTGAAATAGGCTAATAGTTAGTGTTATGTTTAAGGTTACAAGTAGGGTTCAACTACAATTATGAATCATTTAAGGTTCATGGTTAATATTATGGTTTAATTAGGATTAGGCTTCAATTATAGAGAGGGTGTAATCAAGGCCAAGATTAGGGTTAGAGCTCAAAAAGGGTTGAGACATAATTAGGGTTATGTTGATGTTGTATACAATTTAGTATGATTTTAAGTTAATCTTTATAAAAGATAAAATTAGATACTTACAAAGCTACCATTAATCAAAACATTAAATTATGAGTTTGGGGAAGAATTCCACTAAATTTTAATGTGTAGCTTTATATATGGAAATTGAAATAAACAATGATGGAAAATATAATGAAATCATATATATTAATTTTGAAATGAATGTTAATGAAGATGTAAGCATTTTTTAAGGTAGATATTTAACAAGAGTTGAAAAACTATTAATTATTTATTAAACATAAACATTGTTATTTATTAGAATGTGTTAAAGAAAAAAGTATGTTATTGTAACTGAATTTATAATAATTTTTTCATAACTATACAAATATTATTTAACAATTATTAAGAGTGCATTAATTTATATTATATTTGGTTTACAAATTGAAAGTATGTGTGTTCTAATTAAATGTAAATGGTTGATGTTGATGTTATGTTTTTCTATATACAAGTTCGTATGATTTTAATTTAATCTTTATAAAACCTAAAATCAAATACTTACAAAGCTACCCTTAACAAAAACATTACATTGTAATTTTGGGGAGGAATTTCACTTAATTTTAATGTGTAGCATTATATATGGGAGTTGAAATAAACAATGATGAAAAATATAATGAAATCATATATATTATTTTTGAAATGAATGTTAATGAATATGTAAGCATGCTTTAAGGTAACTATTTATCAAGAGTAAACAACTACTATTTTTTTATTAAACATAGACATTATTATTCAATTAGGGTTACAATTAGGGTTAGTGTTCACTTAAGGTTATGATTGTGGTTAGGGTTTGGGTTAGTGTTCTATAATAAAGCTTGGGGTTAGGGTTACAATTGGAGTTCAAATAGAGTTATGATAAAGGTTAAGTTTATGATTCAATTAGGGTTCGGATTAGGACTAGCATGCAATTAGGGTTTAATTATTAAAGTTGAATTATTATGGTTTGGGTGAAATTAGGGTTTATTTAAGGTTGAGTTAGGGTTACAACTACGATTCAATTAGGGTTATAAAGTTTTATTATTCAATTAGAGTTTAATTAGGGTTAGGGTTAGAGTTTCATAAGTGTTCATTTTGTGTTTGGGGTCTACTAAGGATTGAGTTTATGATTAGGGTTCAATCAAAGTTAGGCTATAATTAGGGAAATAATTAAATTAGGTTTAGGATATATTAGTGTTCAAATATAGTTAGGCATCACTTATAGTTAGGATTAGGATTACAATTAAATTAGGGTTAGAGATAGGGTTAGGATTAGAGTTCAAATGAGTTTAATATAAACCCTAATCTTAGCTCTAAGTGTAATCATAACACTAGCCATAATTGTAATCCTAAACCTAACGCTAATCTTAACCGAAATTCAAACCCTAACCATAACCCTATCCCTAATTGCAACCCTTAGAATAATCCTCAAACTAATCATAACCCTAACCCTAACCCTAATACTAATCCTAACCCTAAACTTAATGCTAACCTTATCCCCAAATCTAACCCTAATTCTATCATTAACCATAACCATAACCCTAATCCTCATCCTAATATTAATCCTAACCCTAACCTAATTCTATCTCTAACCCTAACCCTAACAATAACCTTTCCCCTCATCCTAATTCTATCTGTAATATTAACCCTAACCCTAATGGTAATCCTAACATTAATTGTAACCCTAATGTTAACCCAACCCGAATCCTAAGTCTATTTGTAAACATAAATCTAACCCCATCCCTAACTATGATATACCCCTAACCCCATCCCTAACTATTATATACCCCTAACCCTATTCCTAATCCTAACCTTTACCCTACCCAAAAATCTCACCCTCACCCTAACCCTCACATTGTCCCTAACTACATGATATACCCTTGATCATCACCATAATCTTTACCGTAGTCATAAAACATAACCCTAACCATAATCCTAACCCTAACCCTAACCCTATTCATGATGTAAATCCTTACCCTAACCATAACCCTAAATCTTAACCCTAACCATAATCATAATCCTAACCCTAATCATTATCTTAACCCTAAACCTAACCCAAACCCTTCCCCTAATTGAGCATTAATTGTAAATTTAATTGAACCCTAAATCCTAAATTTATTTGAATGCTAACTCTTATCATTTATAAAATCATAACCAAATTGAACCCTTACTATAATTGAACACTCACCCTAATTGAAACCCAACCCTATTTTAATCCTACTCATAACCATATCTTTAATTCTAATTATAACCCTAACCCTAATTCTATTTATAATATTAACCATAACTATATTCTATAATTCATAATCTTATTTTAAGACTGTGGACATCTAAATTTGGACGCTTAATTTATCCAAATTCATCCCCTTTCGTCTTATTTTCGTTAATTAAGTAATACTGCTATTATTTAATTAATATCTTTAATTCTGCCAAATCCCTAAGGTATTTAATTAGTAATACCTTATCTTTTTAATCCTCCTTCCATCGATTGAATTAAATAAATATTCCATTTATTTAATTCCCTTCATGTCACATCCTCCATCATTTTTATCTTATCATAATCCTTCTTCTAATCCCATCATTGGGATGTTGCACATGCCTAATCCTTGATTAGGATGTGTCACATCCTCCAACTTTTGCAAGTTGGCCTCTAATCTCCCTTAGTCACCTAACCCTCCTCTAATCCTTCATTACTCTTCCCCATGTGATCTTTGACTTGTCACATCAAGTCACATGTGGAATCTAACTCTCTTCTAATCTTCATTAATCAGTCTAATCAAGTACTTGCACAATCCTAATCACTTAATT